>VYXD01008729.1:312-11416 GCA_013397195.1 Hylia prasina
TTAAGTAATTTGCTTATCAATGACCTGTATAAACAAATAAACCTGCTAGCACTGATCAAAACCAGATCTTCCTTAACCCTTACCACCTTAATATACACATCTTAATCTGATGGTGGTCCTGCATCCACCACCCCTTACCTCAGCTCCTGTGGAAATAGGCAGGAGGACTCCCAAAGCATTGTTGAATGAGAAACATGAAGAACACCTTGTGCTATTGGACCAGAAAGCAAAAAGGATCATGTGTAAAAAATGAAATCACTGTCAGTATATAGGGTACTCAGGTGAAGATGCTTACAGAAGTTAAAAAAAAGGCTTTAAACTACAAATCAAACAAAAGACTGTTCATAATATGAACAAAAGTAATCTGACATAATCAAATAACACTAATAGAGGTAGGTATCCAACCTGATACTTCAAAAAATCCAGCTTCAGTGTTCAATAGTAGTATCTGAATTTACTAAAGAGTTGTCATGCATTCATGTTATATTCAGTGGTGTTTCCTACCCATTTCCACAGAAATCATTTAGACTATCTGGAATACAAGTGTTACACATCTTTAAATCACAACAGCTACCTGGACATCTAGGAGCCACATCCCTGATAAGAACAAAGTTTCTTTTAAAAGCATATGTGTATGCATGTGTGGAGGTGCATAGAGGGAGAAAAATGAAGAACAGCCATATCACTGTTCATGTCCTGTAGTCTATAAAATAAGTTCAATCTTAAGAAAATAAATCTTAGTTGCATATTGGAATTGAATTTAAAATTTTGTTTGGAAAAGAATCAAACTATTTGTCAGTGTCACACAGAAGAGTGTGTGTATAAATGCAGATCATGTTGTTTAATTTCTCCTCTGGTTCTGAGGCATATAGTCTTCCTCCTCTTTCAGTAAAATACTGCTGAAGTCCTTTTTTTTCAAGCACCCAGTGTGTTTCCTAGATAAAACAGCAATACAAATAGTGAAAAATGCAGTTAAACTCTTGTTGGACTACAGCATTGATACAGAATTTAGGCCAGTTATTTCCCAGATAATATGAATGACTGAGTTTGGTTAAAAGATTTGTATCATCTGGTCCTTATCATATCCCCACTGCTTCAGGGTATGATGAAGTGTCAGTGGCAACATGCAAGGCTCCTCTGAGGCCACTGCCTAAACTTGCCTTTAGCTACTGTAAAAATTATGTTATGGACAGAAAACGAGTATTTTTTCTTCTATAATGGTCTTTATGCCCAGACTTTCAGATAAGTTTAAATGCATCCCTATATGAATTCTTGCCAAGCCACACATTTTTCTTTGAGTAATCCTTCAGCATCCTTTGATGTTAGTTTGTCATTGAGATTAAATATATACTTCACACAGTACTGAAATGCTGTCAGCAGTGAACCAGGAAGAAACTGCTATCATCGCTTTCTTAGGTGTGTAATGGTAGGGGACAAGGCCAGTGACCTCAACTCTTTATAAAAACCATGTATTTCAAAGCTTCAACCAATGTAAATGTATGGTTTATAAGATTTCAGTTGCACAATGTTATGTATCTTTATTGCATTCCATTCAAGTTAACAGCTGGATTGAAGCCCACATGGGAAATTGTTTGGAAATCTCTGGCTTTTGAAAAAAGGCAAGGTAGCAAAATTCATAGCCAGTTGAATTAATATTGGTAATTGCCATAAAAATGTGAACTTGCAAGACATTTCTGACTAACTGTTAAAACTTTTCAAGGTGAATATCTTGAAAACTTCATACGTAAAATATTCCGACATACCAAGAATGCAATGCACAAAAAGAAAACGTAAAATCTGTCTAGGCAAAGAGTTGCACATCATTTTAAATGGTACTGTGTGACCAAAGCGCAGCTACTCTTCCAGAATAACTGTACCATACTGAAGAAAGGGCTTATGAAAATAAGCCTTATTCTTCTGAGGAGCATGATTCCCTGGAAGCACTAGGATTTCCCATGACAATATTTCTTCAGCTCCAAGCAGGTATCTTTCCATTTCATGCACCTCATTAAACCAGAGGTCCCCAAGTCAGCCTTAACTACCAACCACTTCAACCTATTTTCTTTTCCCAGAGGTCAGATTCAGGGTCAGGACAGATGAACACTATTTAGCTGGTATGGTAAATAGCTTGTCTTCCCATTGTCTTGTCTGTATCCCATGTAAAAGCACAAAAAGGTCTTTTTTCACCAGATCTGCCACCCAGCCAGCCTCCAGAAGGACCACACAAACCATCTACTGACTTGCTTACCAAAGTAATGGAAGTTAAAAAATGAAAAGAGAAAATGCCCTTGTACCCAGTCCGTCTGAGTTGTCTACTGCACCTGTGATATTGAGTAAATACAAGTGCCATTGCTGCCATGAACAACTGCATTTTGTTCCATATGGCCAGACCAAAAGGATGCCTATAGAACTGTTCAAAATACTCCTACAACACTGTTTTCCCTGGCAAACAACCTGGAAAGAAAAGTAGCTGGAATGAGCATCAGACATCTTGAGGTGAAAGTGGCAATTCCTTGAACACTGCCTCCCCAGTTCCCTAGAGGCTAGCAGCTTCCTTCTATGGGGGGTGCAACTGTGAGCTGAACGGTACCTTCCCACTTGCCCCAGGCTCTAGTGTTGGAAATTAACTCAGGAATTTTTGCCTCCTTTTCACTTGCAAGTCAAAGCAAAAGGCTTCTGAGGGGATCATGAGAGTATTTCCTATGGAAAACCCCTGGCACAGGAACCCTTGATCTGAGTGTCTCCAAACCTCAAGGAAGGCACTGGCAAAGGAGCACAGGCATGTGAGTATGTATTCTGAACTTTGGGTAATTATGCTTAGATTTTGCTAGTGTGGATAAATGGACCAGGATTTATTATTTCAATCTGATAAAAACAATAAACAACAAACCCCAAATCTCTCTCTGGATAGTTTTAAATTTACTCTTTCTTCTTGCCCCAAATCATCCAAGAAACAGGGGAAAACACTTTGATAAGCATTGAAGAGGAATCTCACCAAGATTACTCTTGTAGTTTCCCAGTACTTACTCTGCTCCTGTGAACAAAGAGAAAGAGCAATAGGTTTTTCCTTACCCTAAAGGAAAACACCTGAAACACATATAGTGAGCTCAGGAACATTAGTAAAAATTTGCTGTATTAGTTAGTCCCTTTTCAGTGCTTCTTTTTGTCTTCTCTTACTTAACAGCAAGACAGACTCATTACTAAGGGGACAGAAAAATATAAATTATAGTATGTTTTCCTTTTGTACAGGAAAGCACAGGTTTATTGAGAGGCAAAACCTCACATTCCTTCCTAACCATGACCTGATACGGCTATTGCACAAGTAATAGGTCAAATTGTTACACTGAACTGAAAACACTGTCTGTAGTCTCAGTGTTTGACACAGTTGCACCCTCTCACATCACTATCTGCACACATCAATTCATCTCAGAAGGATAAGAACATTGCCAATGCTGTCCTCATAGTCCCAAGGGATTCCTAATGCCCTGAAGCAAACCATATAGCTGTGCTCTGTATATGGGATGAAACAGTGTGCAACAACACAGGGAGGAATTGATTAACAGCCATCTCAGGACACTGAGCTAAACAGCCATTCCTAAACCTGGACTGGAAGTTGTATCCCAGGAGAAATGTGCCAAATGTGAGCTCATTTCTCCTCATAGAAGGGCAGCAGCCAGCTGGAGGGGCGAGAAAGGGGGTTGCTGGCAGAGGATGGAGCTGACACCATATCACTTCAACGTGTGCACACTGAGCTCTGTGTAACATTTTATAACAGTGCCTTACAAACCTCGGATCAGACCTATCTCTCACCCCTCTCAACCATATGAAAAAACACACCAGGGGAGCAACGTGAGTGCAAGGGTTTTCTTTCTTGCTCTCACAGACTGACATTGCAACATTTTGTTGTATTTAAGCCTGCCTTGCTGGTGTAAACACCAGGCATGGGTGATCCAATACAGAGCAAGTCCAAGCTGGCTCAGCCTCAGACTTGTCGCCTTATTGACTCAGGGTTTTTAAGGCTAGGACTGGTTCAGATGCAGGATAGGTGAAATCACTTTTCAGAATTCAGAACCCACCCAACAGCACGGGTTCAAATGTGCATCTTGCACTCTAGGACTTTGGGGTTGTGTTCCACGTAGCAAGAGCTACGTGGAAGGGAGAAAGCCCACAAGGCACACAGAAAGGAGATGAGAGAAAAGTAAAATTGTAACCTGTGATGAAGCTTGTTGCATGCCAAGTGTTTTCTAAGCGGTGAGAAATGCAAGTATGTGCTGGCTGTATTGTGTTCATCAGCTTTAAGAAAAAATGGCCAATTTACGCCTGGCACTGAGAGCTCCACCCAAGGAACTTCTTCCCAAGGAGGAAGATATTTACACTGAATAAATTTATATTGGCCATTTTCTTTTTCAGTAAACTGACCTTAATCTTCATATATTCACTCTCCAAACCCAACCATCTGTAGAGATCACAGTGTTCCACAGTGAGTCCTCTCACAAAACACCATGTCATCTGGGTTTAGAAACTCCGGTTCTGAAAGTCTGAGCTAGAAGTCATTGTTGCATCACCATAAATTCTGATCAGCATAGATTTTACTCAGACCTAGGACGGCCCAGCCTCCTCCGAGCAGACCACAGCACTAAGGCAAAGTTGCAACAGGCAGATGATACTCTGGTCAGAAGGCATTTCAGACAAGGGAAGAGAACTTTCCAAAGACTTGTGCAATTCAGACAACATCTCAATTACAAGCTTTATTCAAAACAAATGAAGCCTCCTGTTCTTTCTGATGGTCTGCCACCTCCCTCAGTTACCTCATGGAGATGTGTGTGTGCTTATTTTAACAAGGGGCCATATAAAGAGTTGAAACATTAAGCCTTGGTGGAGACATGAAAACTAAAAGGGAAATATTTATGTAAAAAATAGGGAGGGAGGCAGGAAGGCATGCAGGCAGAAGGCAGGAAGAAAGGCAGGGAGGCAGGAAGGAAGGTGGGAAGGAAGGACCAGATTTTTTATTTTTTTCCTATGAATTTACATTGAACTGTCAACACGGAAGTGGCCAAACACGGTCAGGAAATAAGCTGCTGCTGCTCCTCTCCTGCAGCCCTCTAATCCCATGTGATGAAAATATTTTTTCCCTTGCTACACCCAAATAACAGAAATAACACACCCACATTTTGAACCAGTTTGCTACACAGAAAGGATTTGCCTTTCTCTCTACATCAGTCTTTAGCTCTAGGAAGCTGACAGTGATAAGACACGCCCTCTTGACTTGGTGCTTACCAGCGCTGATGAGTGGATGAGCCATTGGAGAATGACAAGACCGCTAAAGTTGGGAGCGGTAGAATTTTAAGATTAAAGCCATAGCAACTCAAGTTTTTGTTTCACATACTTCTATTACAACACTTCCCTCTCCCCTTCAGCTAATTCAGATCCTTACTTTTTAAAACATGTCTGGACCTTTAAGAGACATATTGGACATACCACAGAAAATTGAAAATCCTCTGTCTTTTAAAAAGTTACAGGAAGTATGAAAATGTTATGGTATGTTTTCCTTTTGCTGTAGTTTGTTTTCCTGTCCAAAAGACATTTACAACAAAAGAAGACAGCCTTGGGCTTGTTAAGGGCCATTATGCTTGCCCTGAGCAACTCATGCTTTTAACAATTCAGACTGAAAGAAATACAGGATTTCAATAAACCAGTAAGTAAGTAAGTAAATAAATAAATAAATATTTCACCCATCTGATGCCAGCATCCAAACAGTAGGAGACCTTATTACTTCCTCTATTTCCTTTCATATCTGGCTCTGTTGATACAGCACAGAACATGAATAACACTCTAGCAAACTTCAAACAGGGACTGAGATTATATCCAACAAAGCTAGAAGGGGAAATTTGACACCCACACAGTATATTCATATGGAAACAAAATGAATATATTTATTTTATATGACAGTTTGAATTTATTATGTTGCATATAATTTCCTGTCTCATTTCTTGAGCCCTCTTGGAATTTATTTCAGGATGTCTTACATTATCACACAACCCTTCCCTCTGTCCTGACACCCTCACTGATGAACTTCCTCTGTGAGAAGTCCCTGAAAAGCAGAAATTTAAAGGTTGAACCTTTGGAAGAGATTTCACAAAGGCAGTAAAGACTGAAGTGAAAACAATTGGAAAATTAATGTACAGTAGAATCAATGAACATATCACTTATTTCTCTGCATAGCTAAAAGGACTGCCCCCAGAAGCAGTGACCAAAAAATCTACAGGCGGAAAAACTACTAAGACTTCTACATATGCTGGCTTTGTAAGAAAATTAAATCTCACAAATACAAACGCTGCTTTCCCTCTCCTTCTAATTTGACCCAACTTTAGCTACTTTAATAGGAAGTTCAGAAAAGTTCAGTTATTACAGAAAAAAAGAAAAAAGGTGGTCATGCATGGAGTGAAATTCTAAACAGGGTACTTAAAAGGTACTCAGACATATGATGAAATGATTTACATTCCCTGAGACAGAAATACATCTAAGTGATCAGATTTTACTAAGCTTTGACTATTATTGATTTGTCTTCAACGCTATGCAGGATTAAGGACCTAAGAGAAGTTCTTCTCACTCCATGAAATGTATATCCCTTGCTTACTTCCCCATTTTGGCTAAACATACATCTAAGGGTTAGAACATGTTGTAATACCTTGGGCATACAAAATTGTTCAGCCATCTATTAGACAAGCTTGCTGTCCATAAGGTGATGCAAAAAGAAGGAGAAGCCAACAGTAAAAACTTGCCATTCTTGTATAAGTTTAGGAAGAAGTTGTGGTTCATACTTGAGTACAATATTCTGATGCAATAAACACTTCATGGATATATTTGGATTAGTTGTTGTCCACCAGATGAGAAGACTTGTTTTAGAACTGTCCTTTGCTTGGGCAGAGACAAATAATTTATTTTTCTTTTTCCTGCTCCCCATCATGATACTATAGCACCCGGTGGTTGGCATGGTTTCACTTTGTTTCAATACCATAAGGATGATCTTACCATTCTTTTTCCTTCCTCAGACTGCAATTTTCCATTTTTCCCCCATGTAATTTTTTCCCATACAATTCTGAGTTTTCTTACAAGGCTAAGAAAATAGTTACAGTAAAACAGTGGAAGCAACACTGCTATCTATAGATTTGATAATACAACAGAAACCATGAGGTTTTGTTTAGACACCCAATGACACAGTTATAAGGGATTAGGCTTTATTTGCTTCGGTAAAAATTTATTCACGCATAATTGATAGTTCTTCTCTCAAAAATTGTTTGGTCATGTGGCCTTCTCACACTTTACGTTGACTCATTAATTTTCTAAACATTGAAGGTTGTCCAGCTGACAGATCTATGACTACAGGTGAGCACATTTCAATCTTCAGACTCCCACAGTGTTCTATGTCATACCTTCTTTTATTATTCTTTTGCAACCCCGTGAATCTAGCAAAGTCATGAAGAGAACATGTTAAACTTTAGTGGCACTGGTGAAGCAGACCAGTAGCTCAATTAACTGCTGACTTCCTTTCATTAAAATCCAAAACCAAAAAACTTTCATCACACAATCTTTGTTTAGCTCACGCAAACTTCTGCATTTGGCAGAAAAAGAAATAAGTTTATACTTCAAGAATCTGAAGGGAGAGGTTAGTAAAATATGTCCCAATACAGAATTCTAGAGTAATATAGGAAGAAATTATAATCATACATACTTAGTAGCATCTAGTCCTTCTTATAAGAAATTGTTTTGTTTTACACATGGGAGATATCTGAAGTACAGCAGCATGGGTCACAAACCACAATGGTGAGATATTTTTACTTGTAACATGAATAAATCTAAGCTTTGTATAGCTGAACTCTGCATTTCAGGGCATCCTCACCCAACTGATGCGAGCAAATGCTAGTCTGTATGTATACATGATCCTGCATGAAAACATATTTGTGTTCTTTGGATCTCATACTGGAAAAAAAACCTTTAATATACCTACAATTGTAGAGACAGATGAGCAAACCTATGAGGTAGACCTATCTACACATGAAAGGAAAAACCACCATCAAGCTTTATATATTCAGATGTAAACAAGAAACATATTCATTTCACTGGATAATTGTGCTTGTGGTCATCCAAAAGAGACCCACTCAGATAATAGGGGAGTGTAATGCCAAAGAGCCTGGAAGGAATGGACTATTGTATTTGACTATTTTCCATGTACAAATTTGCACAGCAAAAGAAAGAAATCCTGCAGAAAAACACATGTACTTTATTACAATCCCTAGTGTTACTTCTGTAAGTATCACAACAGCAACAAAGAGAGCTAGAAAGCTGCTGAAAAGATGCAAATAACAAATGCAAATTTGTTTAAATGCCCTTCTGACATGTCGTGATTTGACTTCTTGTTCCGCTGAGCTCATGGCTGGTTATGGTTTTGGTCACATTCCTTTGAGTTAGACAACTGTGATTTGCTTGTGCTAGGCTTTTAATTTTAAACTAACAGAAATGAAAATTTCTGGGGAAAAATACTGCTTTCTTTTGTTGCTCTTAAAAGTAGTATTTCCTTAGCATGTGTTAAGTTCATGGAGCAATTGTCCAAAGCAAAATTCTACAAATATCTGGTCTTTCTCTGGAAAGAGAAACTACCTTTTCATACTACTACTTGAGGCCAAGCACCTTAGTGTTATGGCTCAGATTCTCAAGAGTAGCCTTTTTCTCTCATGAAAATACTTACTGCACATGAATGCTAGAGAAACTGGTTCTTTGAGTATGGAGCAAGTTTTATGACAAAATATACTAGGGACCCCCAGTGACTTTACTCCAGCGCCACTCAACTGAAAATGAATACAGTTTCTTCTGAAGAGGGTTAAGAACCCCGATGGAGTAGTGAGCTGCACTTACTACTACACCACTCCAGGCAGATGCTAGCCAGAGAAAGAGGAGGGGTTATTGCTGCTGTTGCCCGTGGACTTGTCCCAGCCTGTGAGACTGCTAAGGCTCGATTGCCCTAGCATCACATGTGCATAGGCTGTACGTGTGCCTGGGCCGTGCAATCTCCTTCCTGAGGCAAAGATGCTGAATGAAGAATTTAGGTGCTACTTTGCTCTACTGTGTCTTATTCAAACTGCAGAAATGTGTGATAAATTATTCTAAGACCAATCCTGTAAGCATTTATTGAGTAACCTTAGTGCTTATAACTGTGAATATTTGCTCATTTTATTAGTGTCACATGACAAGAAGCTGCTGGGGTTGGTTATTGTGGGACAGATAGGGCCTTTGGAAGAGATAGAAGGTGATACACATAAATCCAAATGTTTATTGGCACAGATTTCAAACATTCTGTCTACTTGGCCAGAAGCTAACATCTAGGGTGCTAACAGCCAGGTCACATTCTGATTTACTGACTTACTGTTTTTTTTCTCAAAAAACATCTATGAGCTTTCTACCACGCCTTTGGTGATTGCAGCTCATGCTGCAATAAAATACAGTAGGAACGATTATACCAAGGTATCCCTATCTCTAGCCAAGCTGGAAGTCAAATAATGGAATGTTTACCTAATCTCCTGCTGAAAGCAAGTGAGAGATTTTCCTGACTATGGAAGGAGCAAAAGAATGGTCTGATTCAAAAAAGAAAGTTAAGCTTGCTTCACATCACTATACTTAAGGTACAAAGAGAGTTGGTAGGAGGTGGCGGGAAATCTCTTGAGGCAGGGTAAGTTGTACAAATAAAAAATAATATAATGTGGAATATAATGCATAATAGTTGGCAGCAGAATGCACTATTTATTTTCATGAATCAGAGACTGAGAACTTAATTCACAAGCAGCAGAGTGATGTACAAATATTGTATGAGCTTAACATGGGGCCAAATCCTACAGTCTTTACACACTTCTGTTGAGTCATATCTCCTGTTGATCTTCCTTAAATTAGTCCTGCAGGATTGTCTCAGTCATTACTGACTTATTACAGCCAGCTGGTTATAAACATCTCATTTTCATAAATGAAAGAGAATCTATGCTGACTTTATGCCATTTTGTGTGAATTCAGTATTATTTTTTAGATCAGTCCAGATAACATTCTTATTTCTAGTACTCAGGTAGTACTTTATGACTCTATATCCAAAAAGCTGGTTTTTTGGTTGTTTTTTTTTTTTTTTGGTAAAAACATCATTTAAAATAAGCATTTTGAACAGAGTTATCCTAATGTTTAGGTCTCCATGTGGCTACTAAAAATTGTGTTAAAATTAGTTTACAGTGATTACTATAGATTGGTTGACACATAAATAAGATGGAAGCTACCACAAAATTAATGTATTTCTTAAGGATATTTGAATTCCTACATTCAATCAAATTCTAAGAAAAGGGTAACATATGTATGCCAAGATGACTACACTATCAAAGGTGTATGTATATTAATAGCCTTTCTGCAGATTTTCTGATTGCCACTCATAAAATTAAGTATGAGTCAAAATGGAACATATAATGTCAATCAAACAGCACAGGTACATCTCTCAGCTGTAAGCATTCTATCAGGCTAAACAAGGGAAGTATGCAAGAAAATAATATAGCAATGATCAAGTTTACTGCCCTGAAGTATACCAGATATCACAGAATCTATCTTTGAAAAGTTGGTATAAACTTGACTCTGTAATGAGGTACAGAAATAATGAGAGCTCATTTAAGCTGGTTTCAAGAAAAAGTTCAGTACGTGCTGTACCTTTCTTCTCTGCATGTGCAAAACTGAAACATATTTTTATTTTCTTTTTTATAAGGAAGAAAATTCCAGGAACATTACAGCGTGATATAGTTTGATTTAAAGAGCAGAGAAACAGCTCCTCTCTAAATCCCAAACAGTTAAATCACCATTCACAGGTCATTGCTCTCCAAGTTTAGAAAGCTGATGCCAGCATCAACTTCTTGGTTCTACCTGCAGCAACCCACAATATCAAGGCTCCAAGTCGGCAGTGTTGTAGAGAAGATCAAGACTTCCATGACTTTTTCAAAACAAATGCTCTCCAGCTGCGATTCTTGAGAGATTAAAAACATACCCGCCCGCACATATGCACACAGATACAGTATCAGCTACAGGCAGT
>VYXD01008729.1:12488-64443 GCA_013397195.1 Hylia prasina
CTGTTTATTTTATTTTCTGAAGGAGAACTGCAAACTGGATCCAAGAACTTTCTAAAAGCAGTAGGCATTCTCCCACATGGGGCTGAGCTGGATGCCTTGCAGTCACAACATTTTGGTGCTGCAGGGCACATCACGTCCAGTGGGCACATAGAAAGCCCAGTAAAGTCATGATTCTGGTATGTCAGCAAGCTCAGACAATGGAGAAAAGTAAGGTACATGTGTGCTAGGGGTGGAGAATAGTATGCTAGCCAGAAGCTAGCAAAGGAAAAGGAAACTCTGCCAAGCGCTAGGACTGGGTACAGAAAGGGAAGAGGAGCAAGGGTGGACCACAGACCATTTAAGAGAACTGAATATCAGTAGAAATTAAAACCAGCCTGGAGAAAAAGCTGGATGAACAGATGGAGACTGATACAGACTTTGTAAAAGAAAAGGAACTGGGTGGAAAAATAAAAAGGAGCGACAGATGTTAAGAAGTCAGATAGGAGGACAGAACAGTCTGGCTTTGTATATCAGAAACAGAAACATAAACACTGAAGACATCTGAAGGCCAAAATAGAAAAGATATCAGTTAGATGGAGAAGAGCTTTAGGAAATGAAGCTGAAGAAGAAATTTAAAATAAGAAAAGAAGGTAATTTAGGAACAGTGGGAGAAACAGATGTCAGCCTTCACTGCCCAGTGTACAACCAGTGTACATGGTTGGGTACCTTTGGACTTGGCAGGCAAGGAAGCAGGTCCAGAAACACTGAAAAGGCTCACTTGGAAGAGGCTATGATGGAAAAGGCACTAGCTGGACTGAACATAGCAGGGATGAGAAAAGCTCTGAAACATGTTCTAAGATTCCTCTAGTATATCTTTATGTATCTCTATAGCAACTTCAGTGACTTCTGCATGGAGGGAAGGAGAGGAATGGACCACTTTGCACCATCAGAAGTGAGGAAGTGACATCAATGGAGAAATTCTTCTCCTATTGCCCTCAAAAACTTAGGAAACTAAACATATAAATCTACTAAAAATCTAGTGTTTCTTTTACAAATAACACCATTATCCCCACAAAGTAAAGCCCTCATATCTTTTGCTTCACCAGAAGTGTCAACACATATACCAAGAGCTGCACGAAAGGATTTTGTCCATACAGCTCCTAGGCTACTGTTGTATGTTTCCCACCACACTGTTCTCTTTTTCTACAAGACTAATGTCATTGGAGAAGTACTTACAGTAGTTCCTGGAATTCCTGTAAGTGAAATTCTCAAGACAAACTTTAAAATGTAAACAGCGAGATTTGTAATATTGAATAGATGAATCATGACTGCTTTATTTTTAAGAAAAAAACTGCTGCAATTATGATTACGACTTACAATGGTGTCAGTTGATGGAACAACTGACAAAGATTTTTTCATGATGATCTGAGGGTTTTTTTGTTGTGTAGTTTCTTTTGTTTTTCTTTCAGTCTGACTTTAAACTGGAAATGTTGCACTAACATTAATTACATAAACCCATTTCTGAATGTCTCATTTTGGGTATTTCTTGTTCAACTCTGGAAAATGTGGGGTTTTTTAAAGGAAGTATAGGATATTCTTCTTATCAACTGTATCATCTAAGATGGAGTAATATTTTTGGAATTATATTTGTATTCAATGTATTCTGCTAGTGTTCTGATCATGGAACTCCATTACAGCTGATGGGAATGTTGCATGAAGAATGATGGTGGGAGACAGGAGTTTATTATACAACAAAATCACAGAATCATTAGGTTGGATAAAACTTTTAATCACCAAGTCCAAATGTTGCTTTAACACTGCCAAGTCCACCAATAAACCATGCCCCTAAGCACCACATCTACATATCTTTTAAATACCTCCAGGGATGGTGACTCAACCACTTCCCTAGACAGCCTGACAACCACCTCTGTTCCCAATATCCAATCAAAACATCTGCTGTTTCAGCTTGAGGTTGTTTCTTCTTCCCCTACTACTTGTTTCTTGGGAGAAATGACCGGCCACCCAGTCAAAGTTTTATGGAGTGATAAGGCTCCCCTCAATCTCCTTTTCTCCAGGATAAAGAACCCCAGCTCCCTCAGCCACTCCTCACAGGACTTGTGCTCAAGACTCTTCACCAGCTCCCTTGCTCTTTTTTGAATGTGCTCCAGAACTTCAACTTCTTTCTTGTAGTGAGTTGAATGTCTTACAGTAATGCCACAAAATTATGTGGTCTGCAATGTTCAGACATGTCAAAAAGGTGACTTAGCATTAAAGAGTTTTGTTTATTCAAGATATGTGTTAAATTACTGGCACAGCAGCACTATATTCATTATAGCATTGCAATATGTATGAAATTCACCAGGACTGATATTTTTTTGCACATTTAAAATTTAGACCAGAGTCTAAAATGCAGCTTGGATTTTGTTTTCACAACGAACTCATACAAACCGTGTAATTTTTTCGTGAAACCACATAAATATCATTCTTCCAACAGTTTGGCTTTCAGTTTTCTGCACATAGTTGAACCTAGAAATCAAAGTGAAATTCAGGGAATGGAAACTCACATGAATCAAGTCCAAGGGAAAAGCCTACTCAAATTCTTGCATATAGCTTTAATGAGCAGTCATGCCCAATATCTGCCAATTTCCACAGAGCAGTATTGCATCTACCTAAAGGCTCCTTTGAATTATTCCTAGCTGGAAAAAAAAAAAAGAAAAAAAAGAAAAAAAAAAAAAAAAAAAAAAAAAAAAAAAAAAAAAAAAAAAAAGGAAAAAAAAAAAAAAAAAAAAAAAAAAGAAAAAAAAAAAAGAAAAAAAAAGAGAGAGAGAAAAAACTTAGAAAGGAGTGTAGATTTACTGAAAATTACCTTAAGTCATCGAATACCTGAAAGTGTTCTGGAGCTAAACATCTGCATATCCTCTTATTTAGGTCCAGGACTTTATTATACTGCATATATTCATATATTCATATTGTATGGAGCTAATTTATTTGTCTTGCTGAAATTTCATTCTATATATGGAACACTAGTTTAGGGGTATGGAGTTTGGTATTTCTTCTTTGGATGCATATATATAAAAATAAAGCCTACACTACAAAGGAAAATGTGCTCTAAACAAAGTAACATTGCCTGAAGAGTGCAAAAACTCAGGCCCTATTCACGTCCAGATTTTCTCTGTCATATATCCCAAGTGAATACAAGAATTCAGAGCAATAAAAGACTGCTATCTGCAGTAGAAGTAATAGCTGACAATTTAAGTGATATGGTAGCCAGTGTGGATGGTGCCTGATGTGCCCAGCACTGCTGTTTCCCCAGTCAGACAGAGGTTGTTTTTAGCAAAATCCTAATGCTACAGATGAAGTCCCAAGACACTCAAAATCATTTGCAAAATCTGATACTGGAGACTGGTGAATCTAGGATTGAATTCAGCATCACTTTCTTAGTATACATATGCAAACATGTCACCTCCAAGCCCTGACTTTACAAATACATACCCTTCACCATCTCAAGGGAGAGTGCACAAATACATGGTACTCTGTGTGCTGAAAATTACTCCTTCCACTTTCTGAAATGTTATTCATTCCAGTTTTCCTTCACCTCTGACAGGTGTTAAATCTGTTTGCATCTGCTTGAGAGAAACAGAATTGGTTATCGATGCTGTACTCTATTGCAGATTATATGAAATGGAAGGAGAAGCCAAGGTGGGTGTCTGAAGCAGTATTTTAAGCTTTACAGATTTAACAATACTTAATTTGACAAACACACGTGCAGGCAGAAGAAAACTGGTAACATCAATATACTTAACAGCAGAAAAGAGTGAATCAGCTTTGGAGCTGATCTCCCTGGTGAGAATATGTTACCACTGTCACTCAGAAGACACCTGTCTCTCCCTGGTAGCTGGACCTCTTTTTTGCCATACAATCAGTAACAACCAGATTTTTTTTTTTTTCCTATTTTTTCAGTCAGCAGTCGTTCTTAGAATTTTTTTTCTCTTGTAAACCTGGATTGATTTCTGGGAACCTGGAAGCTTGTGCAAATATGGAAAGTGAGAAGTGGGAGGGAGCCTGTGCTTTACAAGGAGATACTGACAGGGTTTGCATTTAGATATGTGTGTCTCTCTGTACCTTCCAAGGCTGTGAAAGAAACTAGAATGAAAGTTAAAAGGGCTGTAATATTCTGGAGTATCTAGATACAGCTCATTTAGATATACATGATGTGAGATTATGAAAGCACTTTTCTCAGAGGTTAAGGTGCTGATGCATACAAACCTTTACCTAGACCTCAAACTTGAGATAAGACTCAGAAGTATGATAGGAGGAACAATACAGCTTTGAGAAGTAGGAAATTCCTTATTCACACCTAGCAGGGAAATAGATACGTAGTTCAGCCTTCAGACTCATCAGGTCTTTGTCCTTTACAAAATTTTACAAACTTTACTGGTTGCCATGAGTGCTGGAGTGAAATGATGTCACTTTGGAACAGGTGCACTGTGATCTCTGTGTTCAACACTCACAGACATGAGGTCTCAAGAAAGGGATGATACGTAACATCACTTAATCCATTTTGTCTGGCTGAACAGAAATCAGACTGATGAGATATTTCAACATGAAACATTTTGAGTCTTCAATATTGAAGCTGAACTGTTGCTTCCTCCATGGGATTTATAGAAAAAGTTGGAGTGAATTCTTACATGGAGAATGCTACCTTCTTGAAATTTAACTGTACTTACTGAGGTCATGAGCTATAGAGAACTCCCCCCTTCCTTGATAGTTTGTTACCTTTTACCTTAGGAATAATGATATCGGTTGTATTTCAATGATAGATCTAGACCTTTGGCAGCAGTGAAATCTAAACCAAAAGTTTGCCAAAATGCTTAAATGGTTCTAGAGTCCTGCAGGGCTTTTCATAACAATTTAATATTGTGTTCACATATTTGCATTGTCAGGGTGTGGCAGTTTAGTGGATGAGCCAAACATCTTGAACTGACATGCTTGAGAACCTAAATTACAACAAAAAAGGGAAATTCTGCAACAGGAGATGGATGCAAAATTACTTCCTCCTGTTTTGGTGGAGAATTCCAGGTGAGAAAGACAACCACTTATATATCATTCTTCCAACATAATTTCTCTCTCAGGCTTATTTCTTCATACAAGACAGTTTCCTGTATTGTTGTGCTGCTGTATGCTCTTTCTGAAGTCTACTTTAAGAAGATTTTTCAAGAAGCCTTATTTGTTTCCACTCTTTCCATGACTTTTGCCTCCCAGCCAGTGCTGTATCTCAGCCTGCTCTAAAACTTAACTTGCCCTGCTCTTTGAGCAGCCCACAAAACACAGAAAATAATCAGTTTCTGTTTTACAAACGGGGCACTGTAAGTACAGTAAGATTAAGTGAGATTAAGTAATTTACCCATGGTTTTACATGAAGGCAGAAACAGAGGACAGAATTGTACAATATTTCTGAAGTTGTAAACTAGCAGCCTTAGGTATATGGACCCATATAGTGCTTAAGTTCCATGAGAAATCAATGAGAGTAAATCTTATTTAAATATGTGTGGCAAAGTGACCTTAATTGCAAAGCATTCCCATTGCCTTACAGAACATCCAGATCCTGCAACGAACTTCAAGCAAAAGACTTGTTCTATGTCTCCAGCTCTTGAAAATCCATTAACAGTTTTATAGCCATTGTTGAGTTTTTAAGTCATAGGCCTGACTTCAGATGTCAAGTCAATATGTGAGTTTTGTTTTTCATGGAAGTTTCTAGGCACACTGTTTGCAAAAATTAACCAGAAAATAGATACTGACAGAAGATACAAACACGTGGCATGTAATTAACGAGAAGTCTCATTATTCAAACATTCAAGACTGTAATTTTAGACAGACTACTTGGGGCAGATGATATTGCTTTTGAATACTGAAGAAGCAGAGCTTATATTTTATATCTGGAAGTCAGTTCAGGATGTATGAGTTATAAATTTCTTTACTGATAAAACCAAACCCAAATCAAACAAAAATACCTCATAGGGTTTTCAATATCTTTGGACCTCTAATTTAGAAGACATTTATCTTGCCTCATTTTTCCTTCTATGGGAGTAAACCACAGGTAATTATTTATATGGCTATTTGTAATGCAAGTCGGATTCAATTACATTTCCATTTTCTTCTTATCAAGACTGAGATTCTATGAGTGGGCATAGACCATCATGAGTGAACTCAAAACAAATCATGTGAAACTGCCAAAATATAATGAAGGAAAGAATATGAAAGTTTTAAGAATCTTAAAAATAAATGAGACAAAAAATAAGACCAGGAAGTACATTTTGGATCAGGATTCGGAAAACCCCTAAGGTGGAGGTGGGATTTGGCCAATTTGCAGTACTCAGCTCTGTGTCTGGATTCAGCTTTCCAAAGTTTCCACAAAAGGAGGTGTGGAGGAAGGAGAGGAGTTGGATTCAAAGTCTTTGGGTTTCGGCCCATCTCCTGTGCTAGCAATTAATGAAAATGCCAGGACAGCAAAAGCATACTTTGAAATGTTGAGCCAGCAAGATTTTTGAGTGTTGGAGAAATCTTTCTTGCTCAGTGAGAGAGTTTTGAATATCAAAACAATAGTGAAGCCACCCTATGGATGGAACAGACACTCAGTTACAATGTGTTTTTGTAAGCAAAAGGCACAGGCTGCTTACCCCCAAACTGGCTAAATTAATAAAGATTAGCAATGCAGACAAACAGCAAGGATTATAGCACAAAGACATCTAATGACATATTTGAACGCTGGAATTGTTCTTGTGACAATTACAGAGATGGAGCAGATATGAGGGTATGTGTTGAGGGGAAAAAAAAATCTTCAGATTAGGGTACAAAACACAATTTAAAATACAGAAAGATAAAGAATGTTATAAATCATGAGAGCAAGCGGTAGAATTTTGAAACAGCAGAGCACTCAAATGGCTGCCACATACGCACAGGAGTGGAAAAAAGGTATTCAGTGAAATATTTGAAACATATGGTTTTTGTTTATGTTTCTTGCAAATATTTGAGAAAAGAGAACAACTCCTACCTGTATACAATTGTGACCATGAATGCACTATTATGTTGTAACAAAAATATCTTTTTAAGCAACCCATAAAATACTGGAAGGGATTATAATGTTAATAACTAGGAGGCTATTGTGTTCCATATTAAATTTCTCAGCACTGCAGCTCACTATGCAAAGAGCAGCAGTTTCTACTTGATGGATTAAACAGTTGCAAAATGGTAGAAATACAGGAAACAGTGAAACAAGACAGATAGTATTTTCCTTTCAAGTGAGGCAGAAAATATTCTCACTATCAGAGAAACTATCAGGTGAAAAAATGAAATAATTTTTATTCTTGGGTTTACAAGTGGTAGGATCTGGTAACCTAGTTTGAATTCATGACAGTTGGCAACTCAAAATTCAAATCCACATGTGGACTGAATCATCACAGAAAAACTTAAAAAAAACATTTCAAGAATGATTGTGGCTGGTAGATTTATCTGACTAGCTTGTACTGAGCCAGGCAGATGAATAGATGATAGACTCTTAAAGACCTTAATGCTTCTCTTATTCAAGGAAGATATCAGGAATAATGGAAAGGAACTCAGTAGGGTCTTTTACAAACCAAAACAGATGAAAATTCAAGTAAAATCCTAATTTTTATGATATTTAGTCTCCATTACAATTATTTTATCATGTAATGTGTGCTCATAGAATGTGAATTTCAAAAATAAAAGCCTTACATGCTGGAGAATAAGATGATCATGGCACTAAGTATGCAAATACCAAGGAACTGTAAGAAAACCATCTAGGCTAAGAGAATTGAACCTTCTCTCTGAGAAAGATGTGATTTTCAGTCAAATCTGTTGCTGAAGTAGACAAAAATTTCTGAGCAATGGAAGGAGTATTTGCAAATAAACATCACCAGTTTTAATCGTAGAAGACTAAATTGTTTAGTCATACAATAACTATCTGTCAATTTTCATCAAACTGATCAATATATATTATCAAAATGTATTAAAGGACGTGCTGAGAGGACGGCAGATAATGCTGCATGGATGAGCAAACAGGACTCTTGTGGCTCTTCAAAGTCAGAAGTCAAATGCAAAGTTCTGTAGCACTTTGATTTTTAATAACTTTTCCAGCATATCAGGGAACAATTGATCTCTAACTGAACTTCAGACTAGACTATTAAGAACCATCACTGATTTACACAGTCAGTGTGTCAAAGCCTGCTGTGCCAACATTTTTACACGGGAAAAGCAGGTACGACTGAGTTCTGAATATTCTGTAATTCAGAGCTTTAACTACAAAGGCCATTTACCAGATGAATTCTCATGTGGATCTACTCTTTACAGGTATCTGATTGTATCAGGCATGTTTTAATCAAAATAATTATGAGAAATGTAAGACGATGAAAGGACTTCCTTTATCTGTACAAGAGAAGCTTGAAGCACCATAATCTTTGTATGTCACGAATTCGCTGAGATCTTTTTACAGTGTCTTTTTAGCTACCTCACTTGACAGTCTATGACAAAGTGGCCTTTATTTTTGTAACATCTTCTATCTTGCCTGAAGTCATAGCTATAACAAAGGTATCTTCATGTATAACTTTTAAAAAAACTCTTGGAGCAATCATTATGGTTTATAACCAGATGACATTTGTTTTATTTAGCACTTTATCCACTGAAATGGGTATTATATTTCATTTGTCCTTATTTTCAAAAGCTATTCCTTTGTGATACATTCCATAATCTCTCCTATATTTAAGACTTTCATGGGGCTATCTTAATGCAGTTTTGGGTTAACCTTCTTTCTCTTACTTGAATCCTAATTTATAAAATTTGCTTTTCTATGTCTTTGACATTAACAGTTGTTCTGACCACTTAGGTTTGTAATTCTATTTGCCTGCATAACGACATTGAAGATGACATGAAATATTTTTGTGCTGTACTGTGTCTTTGTGAAGTGAAAGTATAAGAAGGCTACTGGTTGAAAGCCTTTGTTCTGGGGAAAAAAAAGCTTTTGGTATAATAAGAAAGAACTGTATCTAAATCATGAAAGCCTATGGAGATTACCTAACCAATCCTAATTACTTACTATAGTTTTAGATCATTATTTGTGTGTTAAGATTTACATTTCCCTACTACATGTTACTTCTTCCTTCTCCTCACTTCTCTCCTGGACTGTATATACTTTGACCAAGTATATTGTTCTTCTGAGTAAAACTTCTGAGTAAAAGATAATGCAAACCCAGCATGTTTGTATTGTTGGTCTACATTGTATCTTTGTGAACTGAGATAGCAGTTTGGTTTCTTTTATTGTAATGTTTTATCATCTATGAGCACAGATCTTTACTACATGGAGAGAGAAAATGACATTCACAGCATTGTAGAATACTGCCAGCTTGTCAATGACTTCCTATGATGCCATCAGCAATTCAAAACCTAATGCAGGCAGAGTGGAAGAAGCTAGAGGTTAAATAAGAGCTTTCATACTGGCAGAGCTATACAATTTATGCTTAATATAGTTTATTACAATATAAATTTCTTTATCTATAGGATATACATCAAAGGCTCAGCTTTCTAAAATCTATAAGTAGGTGGAAATATATATGTCAATTAAAAACCTCTTACCTGGGCAGAGGAAAACTGCTCAAAACTGCTGTGCAACAGCAACAGGTAAGGTTAGCAATTTATAGTTTCGTAGTATCACACAACAGGAGAGGCTGTAGCACCAGGAATTTTCATGTCTTATGTACACTTCCTTCAATGCCATCTCTAATCATTAGGCTTTACATTTCTAAGGCCTTTCTGTCCAACAGAGCCTTGTTTCCACTGACTGACAGGCAGTCTTTGCTTGCATTCTTTAAAATGTGGGTAGGGAAGTGATCTGTATGCCATTGATCCTTCAGTAATGCTCACATTAGGGTAGCCCTTCAGAGGAGACATCCACCTCTGTGTCAGAGTTCCACAGGCAAATAAGGCGTGCCTGGTGAATATAGTGCATGTGTCAGGATCACTGTGCCATGTGTCTAATTAAGTACAAAATTAGCCAGTTTCTTCAGTGTAAGTGAGATTAAACAGAGGGTTTGTAATTTATGTCTATCCACTAGCATACTTATCACCACATGATTCAGAAGCATCTTTTATTTTCCATTTTATTCACATGTGAGAATATGAGGTACAGACAAGTGAGGGGCATGGTATAGACAATTACATGAAAATTCTCTAGTTCATTGAAATCCTGGCCAATGATCACCAAACCAGTCTCTGCCTAACTGGCTTAGTGGTAAATAAAGAAAATTCTTCTAAGCATATATCCACAGGTCATGAGCTTTGTGTTTGAAGAAATGCTGTGCAGGGCTAATTTAACTAAAAAACTTTTATTACATATTATTTGATGCCCAAGAAGGTGAAATCTACTACTCCATCCTCTATAGTGATTGGATGTGGTGAGATAAAATAAAACTAGTTAGTTTTATGTGTGTGTAACATGAAGATGCTTTAAACCCTCTTCCCTCATCTTGTTAAGGAGCATCCAGAGCTTCCTTTAGGAAATCCAAGGATAGCATTTTAGCATTTTATAAAACACTAGTTACATTACTGGTTTGAATTTTCTCAGTCTTGGCTTTTTATATCCCTCTCCTGAATTATGAATGTAGCAGTAGCTCTACCACTTAACCTGTGAGAGAAAGGCTGACTTCAGGCTCCCTTATGCATTTTAATGTTTCAAAAAGAGTTAAAAAGGAACTCTTTACCACATAATAAAAAAATAGTAGTTCACTCTGGCCTGACAAACAGCCTAGTGATTCCAGTAAGAATGGAGTGGGTGGTGTTAAGGGCAGAGTCAAACTCCACAGCTGAGTTTCAGTACTTGAGGAAAAAGACATCCTTTTCCAGCTATATTTTTCTTCCACTCATTGTATGTTTTCTTTTATTCTTCTGGGGAACACTGAGGATGAATGTTTTACTCTGGCATCACCATGTAACATGTGGACTGTACTGCCACTGTTCCACAAAACACTGGGCTGCACTGCACAGCAGAGAGCTTCCATTTCTCCAGTTTATATACTACTGCACTCCACGTCAAAAAAGTCTTACTCTTGTTCAAGGCTATTGGCAACTTAAGTGAAGATTCATTAAGGGAGAAACAATTATGAGTTTAAGTAAACAGTATGTATTTGGATTCCCAATAATAATTTGTACAAAGTTTTAATACTTTTATGTCCCGTCTCTTAATAATTTCATTCTGTTTCCATTACAATGAGCATTTTTCAAGCAGTGGTTCTAAATGATTCTGTGGTTCAGTAACATTGGCTGATGGTATTTCAGGGAATCATTTTTTGATGTAAGAACAAGACATAAAAGTGTGTCAAAGATAATCAACTGAAAACAGCAGTTTGGGTAATTTTAACTGACCTGTTCTTGATCTCATGAAGAAAACAGGAGGTAGAGAACTACAGAGAAGATTCAGTTGCATGTAGCTGGAAACCAGAGAAAAATGCATCTTGGAATAAATTGTGCCAGAGTTTTTGTCACTAGACACAAAATTACTGGCTTCAGCATCACGAGATTTTTGAAGTCCCTTGTGTAATTAAAAACTTCTCATGATTTTTTTTGAAAACAAATGCATGCTCCCTCAATGTGTGTGTGGCATCACTGGCTGTGATTTATCCTGTTCCTGGGATTTATCATGACTGGAGCAATTAATACTGTTGCAGGGAACACAGTAAGACGTTTCCCAAGAGGGTCTTAAGTCATATTCCTTGCAAAAATATAATCCAAAGATATAAGGCACACAGATAGTCAACATGCTTTTTCTGACCCAGAGAATTTGCAAATATATATTCATTGGAGCACTATTGAAAAAAGTGGATTTGTCTAGGTGTTTACACTTTGTTTTTCACATTGACCTGACCTGTCTGCCCGAAAGAATGTATAGGAGGTAATTAAGCTCTTCTGAAAACCCATTGAACAGCATTAGGATCAGACTTTATATGCTTTCTATACTCCTGGCAAGTATTTCCAGCTATAAGCTTCTTTGGGAAGAATGTCTCATCTTTGAAATACAGCCCCAGAGAAAATGAAAAAGGAGCTGTCTTCATAAAGAGGATCATCTAGGCATTTGCATAACAACAGATTTACAACCACAACAACTACTAATCTGCAAACCAAATCATCAGTATTTTTAGTGCCATCAAGCCTGCATATTAAACTCTGTGGGCATAAGAGCTTAAACCCAGACAGAATATTTAATGTCTGTCTGTTAGAAACCACATTCCTCACTGACAGTGAGGGGCCCAGAGAATGGGGCAGAGTTGTGGCAAGGAGTCATGGTGACGGCTTTCATAGTTTTTACAGTATTTGTTGTACTGTTATGTAGAAAATACTGTTGAAACTAACTGCCTAAAATGTTACTGCATGCTCTCTGTCATACGTGTTTCTCATGCATTTAGGCATGATCACTAGTTTTTAAGGAGTAGTTTATTTGTATAAATTTTGAATGATAAAGTCACTATGGTTTGTCTTATACTCACTCATTCCCAAAAGGGTCTCAAGACATGCCACTGGAAGCCAGTCAGGGATTAATCCTGCACCTCTGCATGCCAGCATGTAAGTGCAGGTGTATGGAGTGCATGCCAGAGGAAAATGCAAGAATTGGATTACCGTGAGAGATTACTTAGTACTCAGATTAGCAACTGACAGCCGTGGAGAGGCTGGTAGTGCAGAAGCCCCCTTTAAGCTATGCCTGAAAGTTCAGACAGGGCATAGCAGCAGTATCAAAAACAACTTGGAGAAAAACTAACAAAACACCCAAGAATGAACCCCCAAAATTCTGTTGTACAGAAAGAAAAACTCACCCCTCCAAAAAGGAGCACCCCCAAGTATGTTGGCAGTTAAGGTCCACCACCCTCCCATAATGTCCCCTAGGCACCCCAGGAAGGGCCAGGGTTGTCACAGAGTGACAATTAGATCTTCTCCAGATTAGAGAGCTGAAAGACAACAAGCAGTAGAAGAAAGTATTCCCACCACAGGAATGTGAAAATAGCTATATTAATTTAATTTTACTGAACCGGGATATTCAAACTCCCAGCTGTTTGAAATGAGTAGCAAGCTGCTGTGCTAGCCCAGGTGGCTTTCTCTATAAGGGTAGCATATTTGTTTCTCCAGGTGAAAACAGCAAAGTTGTTCAAGTTACAAAATGGACAGCAAAACTGATATAATGGGCTCTTCAATGAGCTCTCTTCTCCCATCCTTGTCCTTTCTCAAGGAATTCAAGAATCCAGGGGGGTGGTGAAGTACCCTGAAAATCACATATGTCCCCTTCTCTGACAGCACACTGAGGGCATATATGTTTCAGTAACAATTTTCAGTGCTCAGAGTAGCCTGTGTTTCACATGGATGCTGCTTTCTAAGCATCACTGAGCAACACATGGTCCTCTGGTATTTATTAACATGCCTCTCATTGCATTGTTAGGTCAACAGCTGTGTTTCTAATTAAAAGATTGCTTCTGAGAATAACAATGAGAAGAAGTGCTATGTGCCACTTTACTAACCTTTCAACATATGCTATTCCCTTTTGTTCATGAAACTTCTCAGTATTCAGGGAAAAAATAACTGTGTCAGATTCTCAGTATAGCACTACTCATTACATGCCTTTAACTGGGTGGTACTTGAATTCAATTGCTTTTAAAAACCAAATAAGCAAGGTGCTCCCATGAAGTCATACCAGTCGAAGTGAAAGAACTTGTTTAGTTGTTCGTCAGACTTAGTTATGTGCAGGACAGATACTAAAAGTCTCATTATTTAGCAAAATAATGCTAACCAATGGTGTAATATGCAATAGGCTAGATTTTGCCTTCAAATGAACCTAAATGAAGTCAAGAGGCAAAGGCACCCAGCAAAGAGATTTGGCTTCAGCATAGATGGATAGTTATAGAATCACAGACTGGTTTGTACTGGGAGGGAGACCTTGAAGATTATCTAGTTCCAACCCCCTTGGCATAGGAGTTTGAAACTAGATCTGGTATCTCAGAGTCCCATCCAGCCTGGCCATGCACGTCTCTGGGGATGGTACATCCACAACTGTTCCCCAGGCAACTTCTTCCAGAACCTCACCACCTTCACAGTAAAGACTTTCTTCCTAATATCTAAGCTAAACCAATGCTCTTTCAATTTCAACCTAATCCTGTCACTACACACTTTTGTAAATAGTCTTGCTTCATCTTTCTTGTAAATTCTATTCAGGTACTGGACAGTCACAAATAATTTATTCCAAAGCCTTCTCTTTTTCAGTCTGAGCAATTCCAATTCTATCAGCCTCAATAGTAAGAAAATGGCCTCCCTCACAAGAGAAATGCTCTCTTCCTCTGATCCACTTGGTAGCCTCCTGTGGATCCTCTTCAGCAGGTCCATGTCCTTCCTGTGCTGGGACCCCAGAGCTGGGTGCAGCACTGCAGGTGGGGTCTCAGCAGAGCAGAGCAGAGGGGCAGAATCCCCTCCCTGGCCCTGCTGCCCACGCTGCTTTGGATGCAGCCCAGGACACNAGCTTGTTTGGATCTCCCTGGATGGCATCCTGTCCTGCAGGTGTGGCAACAGCATCACTCAGCTCAGTGTCATCAGCAAATTTGCTGAGGGTTCAATTTCACACTCAATCCCTCTATGTCATTAATGAAGATATTAAATAACATTGGTCCAAATACGGACCCTGAGACAGCACATGTCACTGATGCCCATTGGGACTCTGAGACATTATCACTGCCCTCTGGATGCAATTATGCAAACAGTTCCTAATCTACTGACCTATTGAATCCACTGCTCTTCAATTTAGAGAGAAGGATGTTGTGGGGGACTGTGTCAAAGGTTTTGCAGAAGTCCAGAGAAATGCCATCTGTAGTTCTTCCCTTGCCCACTGATGCAATCACTCCATGACAGAAAACCAATGTGTTGGTCAGGCAGGACCTGCCCTTACTGAAGTCACGCTGGCTGTCTTGAATCACCTCCCTGTCCTCCATGTGCCTTAGCAGAACTTCTGTTCCATGATTTTCCCAGGCACAGAGGGGAGGCTGACAGGGTGGTAGTTCCCAGGGTCCTCCTTTCTTCCCTTTGTAAAGATGGGTATGATGTTTTCCTTTTTCCAATCCCCTGAGATTCTGCTTGACTGCCATGACCTTTCAAATATCATGGAGAGTGGCTTGGCAATTACATCAGTGCATTTCCTCATAACTCTGGGATGCAGCTTATCAGGTCCCATAGACTTGTGCAAATTCAAGTTCCTCAGGTGATCAAGAACCTGATATTTACTTAAAATTGGGAGCACTTTGAGCCCCCCACCCCATCCTGCTGTCCATCCCCTTGAGAGATATGAGAAAGCAGCTGCTGTTGAAAACAGGCAAAAAGTTTGTGAGTACCTCAGCCTTCTCCTGATCAGTTATTACTTGTTCATAGTGTTAATTGTCAGAGGGAGTATACTTTCTTTTGAGCTTCCTGTTCTGTTCATACTTGTAGAAGCCCTTGTGATTCTTTGTGTTCCTTGTCATGTTCAGGTCCAGTTTTGCTCTGGCCTTCCTCTCCCCCTCCCTACACAATCATGGTTCATGTCTATACCCTCCCCAGGCCATCTGTCCTTTTTACCACAGTGCATTTGCTTCTCTTCCTTTAGTTTGACCAGCAGTTTCCTACTCAGTCATGCTGTCTCTCGCCTTTCTTGCCAGCCTTCGTGCTCCTGAGGATTGCCAGCTCTTGTGCTCTCTATAGAAGACTTCCCTAAAAATCTGTCAGCTCTGTTCTGCTCCCTTGTCCCTAAGGGCAGTTTCTCAGGAGATCCCACAGCCAATCCCCCTGAAGAGCTGGAAGTCTGCCTTCTTAAAGTTCAGGGCCCAGCCTTGACTCCTTACCTGGTCTGTATTCCTCAGGACTTTAAACTCCATCAGTGTGTGATCACTGCAGCCCAGGCCACCTCCAATATTGACGTTCCTGATTAGCTCACTTATGTTGGTGACTATCATATCTAGTATTACATTTCTTCTGATAGATTTTTCTATCACTTGGCTTAGGAAATTATCCCCCATGCATTCCAGGAATCTCCTGAATTGTCTACACAGTAGACAACACAGTAGCATGCTGTGCTACTTTTCCAGCAGATGATGGCGTGGTTGAAGTCCCCACAGCAGGACAAGATCCACAGGCACATCAGAGAAGGGATTTTCCTGCTTAGATGTAGGAAAATCCACAGAGGAGGCTCTGTGGAAGACAGAAGAGTTTGAAAAGGTTTGTAGAATCAGGAAAATCCTTCCTCACAGACATTTTGTCAGTTCTGATGGCATACATACTTCAGTTCACTTGAGAGTTGAGGCACTGGATGTCAAATGCTCTCTGGAGCAGAGCACTTTTTATTCTTTGCTGGCATTGCCAAGCATATAGATTGAAAGTTTACAGATTGCAGGCATTAACTGCAAACAAAAACTACACTGGTCAGATTTTGTTTGAAATTTCTCAAAATGTCAGTTACAAAGGCAGTATTGCAAAACATTTATCTTAATAACAGCAAACAGGGGACATGTATACTGACTGTCTAAACAATCTGACATTGAATAGTATGAGAAAAAAAGTGACAATATCATCCAGGCAAAAATTTTAAAATTAAATAATGTCCCTGTCCTCAGTGATACGCAAGTCATCAGCTGTATTGATTTATGACTGCTACATACAGCACTATAAATCAGAACTTCAGTTTTGTTTTTTTTTAAATACAGATTTTAAGGTGAATATCTTTCCTCAATGCCTACAGGTTTTACCCTCTTATGCTCATTCAAATAAAAGTCCAAAACTAGACTCTCTGTGTTACTTTTTCCTTTTGACACTGTTCCACAGATTCTCTCATTGGTCTTCTAAAATAAAAGAAAAAAGAAAAAAAATTTAAATGTACATTTTATCATTAGATGGCTTTTATTATGGGTACTTTCCTTACACCTTTTCCTGTGTCTCAAGTCATAGAGATTTCATAACAATTTTTTTACAGATACAGTAGAGTTAAGGGGTTTGAGAAGGTAACAGTGGCAGCTGAGGGAGAATGTGAAGAGGAGAAAAAAAAAAGGAGATAGTAAGGCAAGGACCCACTGCTCTTTCACTTCCCTTTGCCCCGTAAGTGACCCAGGCTGGTTCTCTGCTTCCTCTTGCCTCTTCCAAGAAACCACTCAGCTGATTTTCTCTCATAAGATAGTAAAATTTTTCTAACCTAAGGCTGAAAAAAATAGGCTGAAAAATTCTGCCTTTACCCCTGAGGGATAAGAGGTGGGAAGATAGGGTTTTGTGCTTGCTGCTAAGAAGTCTGGAGTTAACTCTGGAAATAGTCATAAAATTTATAAAACGCCAGTACAATGCCTGCACTCCTGCATATTTGAAAGAGAGGGAAAAACATGTGAAAAGAAAGGGGTTTGACTCTCCAGGCCCTCCATATGTGGAATTTCCAGCCACATCAGCTGGAGTTCACTATATGAAAGGCTCACAGAAGCAAATCCAAAAGGACATGTAAAAGCAGTAGATTTTTTTCATGTGAAACCTGAAGCATCTAGCTTACTTCACGGAATAGAGAGTTAATGCCTGAAAGCTTCTGTAAGTGCGATTCAACTTTAATCAAAGCAGTGGCCCGAGAACTAGGAAGCCAGAAATGTTGTTTAATTTAAACTCATCACCTGTGCTTCACCCCTCCCCCCACCCCTGTCCAATTCAACATCCCTTTTTCATACCCTTGTTACATAAAAATTCCTTCAAAGGGAGAATGTAAACTGCTTTTTTTAAGATGGTAGAGATTTCTATTATACCACAACGTGGTCATTTATTAAGCAAGGAAAACAAAGTTTGTGCAAAATGTAATATAATATGTGGTGGAAACTGTAAAACCCATTAAGTCAAATTTAGAAAGTGAATTCAAAGCAGAGTTGTGTAATATTGCCCAAAATAGTTCCGGCATTCTAGCAGTAATGGACACAAAATTTATCTACTTATAGGAAAATGAAAAAATTCTTCCAGTACTTGTTTACAATTTTATGAGATTAGAACATACATACAAAGGAAAAAATATTGGCCAACCCCTAGATTTAGTATACTTCTTCTGATTTATTTTGACAGAGTTTTAAGGCTCAAAGAAATGCATATTGCAGAGCTAGCACAGAAAAACAGTATCTGAATGATGAATTCTTGGAACTAATGTTTTCAGTTCTGCTTGGAGGACTAACAGCAGGCACTATGAGATTTCACATATTATATGCAACTACTAAGTCCAAGAAAATAAGTCTAAATATAATTCAGCAAAACATAACATAAAATAACATTTTTTATAAATGCCATGACAATGCTGGGGCGGGGGAAATGCATATACTGATATCTGGAAATTTATCAGTAAGAAAACACAGGAATATATCAACTAAAAATATCTTCACCAGATATGTTGTAAGCAGTCGTGCCAGTAATGGCCAGCTGAAACTTTGGTTCTGCTAGCTTATCCCACAGACCACTCAGCAGCTTAGACTGCTAAAATTTTGCCTTAGGGAAATTTCTGCCATCCACCTGAGCATTGAAGATTGTAGGTTTGGTAAAGCCTGACTCCAGACAGTCCCACCACAGGCACTGGCCTCAAATGGGGACTTCTCACTTGCCTAAGAGTGAACCACATGTTTTTGTTAACAGCTGCCCTAGCAGACCAAGGCAACAAAAAAGATAGGTAAAAAAGATTTAGAGTTTCCTGAGCATGTTCTAATTACCTCACCATGTAATTCTGAAGAGCAGTGAACTCAGACATGGTGCTGAGGGAAAAGACTATTGTCTAATAATTTTGGCAAATTGTTCTCCACTGATTTACTATTTTGTGGATGCCACTTACTTCATTGAGACACATAATTTCTAATATGACTGTTACGTGCAAGACATGCTGTAACATTTGGGAAATTAATCTATGACTTTGAATAAGTAAAATCCTACATTTTTTGCCCACACATGGTGCTGTAAAATCATAAATATAAAACAGCACCCACTCTGCTCTTACATACAGCCTTAAGAGATTATGACAGATTGTCATGAATATTTCTGTCTGCTTTGAAGTGCCTTTTATCACTTGAGATATAGAAATGTTTGTCGTCTTATAGAAGATGAATATGGTTTTTTCTCACATATTATGACCGATTTATACCTTTCACATAGGGAAAGGTTATATCCATTTCTCCAGGTAATCCATTCACATTCACAAGTCTACAGTTCTCTAAGGAGTGTCACAAATCCAGATAATTCTTCTGGAGGCAATGTTTCATGTTTGCTGCCCTCATTCAGCTTACACATTTGAAAGGACAAACAACAGTATCTTATACACATATATGCTCATTAATTCAGGGTTTTTTTTCACATTTATGTTAGTTCAGTCATTATTTGAGATAATGTTTTGGGTTTTTTTTCTTGAAAATACTATAATAGATTTGATGTGCTTTCTTCCATACTAGTCAAATCTACTTTAGTGATGGTTGTCTATCCTGACGTCAAGCTCCACTGATAAGAATGTCAAAAATGATTGAGATGCAGGATATTCAGAAACCGCATTAGAGCTTGGTATCATGTATCTAATAATTTACCTATATGAGAAAAAGCAGCTAATATTGTCCTGTCAAAAGATTGTTTTCCATTTATGTTTGAAGAAATTAAATTCACATAATTTCTCTGCATTGAAATGTTAGCATTTCTTTCATCTTTCTGTATTGTAAATACTACCCCTATAACTGCTGCAGTTATAATGTTTGTTTTAAAATGTCAGTGCTATGTACTCAAACACTTTTTTAAAAGATAAGTTAATGCAGTGTGTATTTAAATATAACTCAGCTGCATAAGAAAAACAATTTTAAAATGAGCATACTATATCTGAGAAGTACAGTAGGTTTGCGCTCACATATTATAAAGGCATACAGTTTCCACAGCCCCAAATCCTAAAAAGCAACTCACAGAGAAGTATTGTGTATTCTGAACTTCACTTGTCATCAGTTAAACATGATCCTACTGAAAATTTCTGAACTGTGCCCAACATTTCAGAAACATCTAGGCTGATGTAGACTTCTTGTTACCCTATATTTCTCACCAATTCTTGAAGAAAATGCTAGAAAAAACAATTACATGCTCAGAGGAGACTCAACTGTTACATGTAGTGTAAGGGAGAATTAATAATACAGGGCAAAAAAGATTAGATCTTGTCAGCCAGGGGATCCACAGGTTTTAGCAAAATTACAAAATTTTAACTAAACATTTATCTGCAAGAGAAGAGACTCATATAATCATAGAATCATTTTGGTTGGAAAGGACATTTAAGATTATCAAGAGTAAGCCCAACTATTAGACCAGCAGTGCCAAGTCCACCAGTAAACCATGACACCATGTCACATCTATGTGTCAGTTAAATGGGAAGCCTGTTTCAATGCCTGAGCCCCACCACAGTGAAAGTATTTTTCCCAATATTCAATCTAAACCTCCTCTGGCATAATTTGATGCTGTTTCCTCTGTCCTATCACTTTTTACTTGGTAGAAGAGACTAACCATCACCACACTACAACCTTCTGTCAGCTAGCAGTAGAGACCAATAAAGTCTCCCTCAACTCTCCTTTTCACCAGGCTAAACCTCTGCAGCTCTCTTAACCCCTTTTTAAAAGATGTATGCTCCAGACCAGCTCCACTGCCCTTCCCTGGACATGTTCCAACACCTCAGTGTCTTCCTTGGAATAAGAGGCCAAAAAACAAACACCGTATTTAAGGTGCTCACCAGTGCTGAACACAGAGGGACAATCAGTGCCCTGATCCTGCTGGCTGCATGGTTTTTGGCCAGGCCAGTCACCAGGATGCCATTGGCCTTCTTGGCCATCTGGGCACACACTGGTTCAAGTTTGGCCAGCTGTTGACCAGCACCCCCTGGTCCTTTACTGCTGACCATCTTTCCTGACACTCTTCCCCAATGAGATACTATAGAAATGCCCTTAAACCCTGTATTTTAGCAATTTTATTAAACTGCTAAAAAAAAGTCTCAAAAAATATGACTGTACTGTCATGCAATAGTGTAGTGGTTTTCCTCCTCTGGCCAGATGGAATAGGGCTCACTCAGACACAGTCTCATCTTTATATGTGCATTCACAAGGTCACATCCAGCTTTCTCAGTAGCTAAACAATATGTCAATATCTAAGAAATAGCTTCTGATACGTCTCTGTCTTTTCCAAAATAATTCCAAGATCCTGACAGGGAACTGTTTCCACTTAACTAAAACCAAAACTTTGTTAACCCATGACAAATAGATAGAACAATACAATGGTGCACTGAGTGGCTTCAGACATCCTATGAGTTGTCCTTTCACTTAAGGCTGTGAAGCCTTTTCTTATGGAGCTGGTTTTTGCCTCAGTAAAGCCAAAGCAAACTGGTAAGTTGCATGCCTAGGTAATGCCTTCTGTAAAGCAGCTGCAAAGGAGCTTTTGTAAAGAAGCTTCCCTTCTGTCGCTTTTCCCCATGTCCACACCCTGTCTGTGCTTTGTATTTTGTCATTGTGTGTCACAACTCTTCTGCTTGGACAAACCAATCTCTTGATACATCTGCATACTGGGGCTGAATGTTCTTGTGCTTGCAGGAGGCTGTCCTGCAAGCTTTCCTGAGCTCCTTTCTATGGAAATCCAACTTGCTTTGAAAGTATGTCCAGATCTGCTCCCTTTGAGTTAAGGATCCATATGCTGCTATTTGTTTTCCTTACCCATAGTGGGATCTACTTCATGTCTGCTGTCACCAAAGCCCCATCACATCCTTGCAGATTTTTAGCTGTGTTCCTGGGCATCCAATTCTGGTCACCCTGACAGGTTCACCTTGCCTACAGTCTGTGACCAGTCGTCAGGTTAATTAAAAAACATTTTGCTCACCCCAACCAGGACGTATACTCCCATCACCAGGTCAACTTCACTGTGCCTGAAGATCTTCTGGAGCTATATTCAGGCTGCTTGTGAAGAGAGTGGTTTTCTCCTGGAAGTCAGGCATGCAAGCATAGCACTTGTCTCAGTGAGGATAACTGCGACAAACCTTTCGGTCCCCTGATTTCAGGGCAGAGGGTGGTGAGAACATAATTTGGAGCTGGAATGATGGTTGGCACTAGAACACNTTTAGCTGACTCCCACAAGCACTGTAGTGTTTTCTTCATTAGCGTGTTTGGTCTTTTGACTGTGACTCCTTTTGTAACTGCTTTCTGCTTTTAATAGATGTTATTTTCAGAAACTCTTCAGTTGTGGATTATTATTGTCATTAGGCTGGAGGAAGTGGAAATATAGGGCTCTTGACATGAACACGGACACATTAAGTGGACACTGGTTATACAGGGAGACTAAAATCCACATCTTACTGGAAAAACTACTCGTTATTCAGAGATGGAGGTGAAAGAAGATCAAATAATAGAGGAGGACAGAAATAGAGTGACAGAGTGACAGAGTGTTGGGAAAAGGAAGCAAAACCCTGCATTTTTTTGATGTCTCACCAACACAGCTCATCAAATGATGGATCAGCATGTGAAGAAAGATGCACCAAAATTACCCCAAAAGGGTCAAGACAGTACAAAATGAAAATCTTTTGTCTTTTGATATCACCTATAGTTTTGCCCTGACATCCTGATTTCCCTTCTACAAAGGACATCTCCAGACCTGGGGACTTCCTTTCTAAAAAAAAGGATCAGACTGAAAAAGAGGACACGACAGAAAAAGATATCTCTGAGTTCACTTCAGTTATTATTTAAAAACTTATTTTCTTTGATATTATCTTGCTTCTCCAGAATCAAAACAGAAATGTGGATTCCTGTTTAAATTAAACAGAAAGCAATTTATCTCTATGAGGGAATAAAAACACCATGAAAATTGGACACGCAGCCAGACTATATTCTACAACACAAAGTGCCTGGGGACCTTCAGGATTTAATTCAAACACCCTGGAGAAATTGGTAGAAGTGGGTTCCAGGAAGAACTGGGAAGCTGATACAGCTAGCTGCCATGAAATAAGAGATATAGAGTTCCCTTATAAGGATCTTAGAGGTATGAGATGCTAAAGTCTTGCACAAATGCTGGTTGGTTCATTAACCCTTGCACCACGCAAGCAGTAATGTAACCAATAACTGATAGCTGGTATTCATCCTGCAGCACAACTTTCTTCCCATTAAATACTTCCCATCTTTTCTCAATAGAAACATTAACATTACTTTACTAACAATTAAAAAAATTAAATTAAAAAAAATCAACCCACTTATTTCAGTCTGGGGCTTATATGTACATTCTATCTATAAAAATTCTATATGATAATATTATTCATTTCCTACAATGGTTTATTTTAAATAAGGAATAGTCTTACTCTACTTGCTGAAATATGAGAATGCCCTGAATAAAGAGATTAGAAGCTATATTTGAGCAGCCTAATCAATAATTATGGGTAAAATATCGAGTTACAGGGGCATTTCCTTTCACTAGAGAAGGGCAAAAGTTTACAGAATATTTATTTATCTGCCAATCATGTTTTTCCTTTTTTGAAGTGTGATACACAGAAATGTATCCAACTAGCCATGGATATATGTCACATGTATCATAGTTGATGGTCCCTTTACTTCACACTGATTATTTTTTGGGACATCTTTTTTTCCCTTTTTCATATCAGGAAATTATTGTACTTGTTTAGTTATTCACTAACAACAGTTAAAAGAGATGCTTTCAAATGTGACTAATTTAAGATAATTTTTTAATCAAAATTCAAAACAGATCCTTGTATTGAATAAAAAACTACTTGAATGGAGTTTTGAGTAGTTTTGTTTGGTTTGGCTATAATAACAAAACATCACTTAGAGTATCTTAGAAAGAAACTGGCAGTTACATATTATAAGCTGCTGTTTGTTAGTCACATTCTTCTTTTAAAACAGTACAGACCTCAAAAGGGTATTTTTTCTGAATGTACATATAATCATGCAGAATATCAAGTCATCAGTCCATTTGCAATACAGTAATTCACACACATGCATGTGTATTTTTTTTCCCTATCTTTACCTTCATAATATGATTGTTAATTTTTTTAAAAGTCTACCTAGACATACATTACTTTCTTAGCAGATTTCTTCATGTAGGAATATATAAAAGATTATCTGGGCCAAAACAGAGGTCTTCTTTACTAAGCTTCCTCCAAAACCAGCCAAGAGTGGCTGTCTAGAAGAGAAAATAAATACAGGAATATTATGAATGTTTTAATTTTTCATTATAATGTAACTTTACTTGTTTTCCTCATCATCACAAAATTAAAAGAAAATAAAAATGTATTCAAGCAGTCTTTTTTACAGACCATATCTGAGCTAAAAGTCTGTCACAGAGCTTTGTTAATAACTCAAATTTGGGACTTTTTGAATAAACAGCAGAAAATAGAGTATTTTCCTGTTTGAACACATATAGTATGGACGTGACCATCTGATTTATTTTGGTTGCAGATCAGAGATTCCTGATATTTGCATCTGATATTCTGCTCTCTGCTTCTTTATATTTGTAATTTATTCCTTCGTATTACAACCAATAAGGCTTCTTAAAGTGCCTGTGAAAATGCCAATAATAATTTTCAAATACAAAATGTGAAATAAAACCAAAAATAATAACTTGCACGGTTTATCTTAGACATTAGATGTTTGACAGTGTTTCATTTTAATATAGTTCCTATGGATATGGTTTATGAAAGACCTATAGATCTTGTTTCTCAGCATAAAGACAAGAGTTGAAACCTTCCACTGTTTATCATTATGCATAATGGGAAGCAGTTATTAAGTGACTGCTTCAAACCTATCTGCACAAGGGCTGAGCTTTACCTAAGTTTGAGGGGAAAACAAACAAATTGGGTTTTAAGTGGCCTGAGTCTCAAAGAACATAACTGTAAAAGAAATCTTCAAGACTGAACTATCAAATAATGTACATCAGTTTACACATATACACAAGATTGAATCAGATGAACAGTGGATCTTTTTCCTGATCCTTAATTACTGCCTGCTCCAAAAAACAAAGCTACTTGTGAAGAAGGCTTGTTAGGAGACAAAGCATAACATTCTCATAAATCAAAAGAAGTTTTTGTTAGTTAATAGGAAAAAATTCTTCACCTAAAAGGTGGCTGGGCACTGCAGCAGGCTACCCAGCGAAGTGTCAAAGCACTAGCCTGAAGAATTTGGACAGTATTCTCAGGCATTTGGTGAGACACTTGGGGCATCCTGTGCAGAGCCAGGGATTTGATTTTTGTGTGTCCCTTCCAACTCAGTTTAGTCAATGATTCTGTCATTCTATGACTCTTAACTGCTCTTTGATTACACTGAAATGAACACATCATTAGAGAGCAAGCAAGAAGTTTAGCACTTCACCAAGTTACACCATACTAACATGAAATCCACCTTACCTCAACAGATAAATCCATCTGATGTACGCCAGCTCTGAGTGGGGTACACTCTTAAATGCCAAAGTAACCTGAGAGTTTTGGGCAGCTTAGGGTATGCAGCAGGATTGCTCAATTTATAGTGGTGGCTACCTCATGCTCCCTTTTCTGAACTTCTTTATCCTTTATTGCTTTTTTTATGGCAATGTGCTTCAATATTGTAGGTGACCAACGAATCCTACTTACCAATGAAACACTTCAGGATTAGTCTCTTGAGATGTCCATATGAACACTGAATTATATGCTGAGAATAAACACTGAGAGTCACCTTCAAAATTCAGAGGGCAAGCAGCAGCTGCAGAGATTTTCCTACTTTCAAATAAAAATTGCATTTTCCAAGCATGAAACAGAGTGGTTAGAAAATGAGTAGCAACAAGTTTCAAAGCTAGATAGAAGGTAGGACGGTTTCTGCAAGGCTTTTTTTCAATTAAAAGTTCATTAGCAAATGTACTTCTCAATAGTGAGATTTGCTGCTCAAAGTATCATTGCTTGTCTCGAAATCTGTGTATCACAGAGGGTTTTTCCTAATATTTAAGAATAATTCAGTATTACTGAACAGTAACACACTCAGGAGAGAGGGAACAAAAAAACCCAAACCAGCTGTGGCACAAGTAGAAAGATATTCTCTGCCATATAGCTCTTGCCTGAAGAGAGAATGGATCAAGTCTTGTCTTCTTAATCCCAAAGAAAACAATCTTGAACACGTAATCATCCACTAAAATCTCAGAAACAGAGGACAGGAATAATCTTACTTGCCTTGCTATGTTCTTTGACTTTTCTCCAAATATGAAAAGATTTTTTCCAAGAGGATCAACAGAAACATAGGCCAAGTTTAATATTACATAAAATATAACACACATATTGTACAACATGAGAAAGGCACTAAGCCTCTATTCTGGAAAATAGGGTATCATTTCTTATTTTTCAAATTATGTATTGCATCAAACCATCTAGTATTTCCATCAAATAATCTTCAGGTTTTGTTTTTACAAATAGTAATAAATTTTCCCATCTTCTTTTGAGGAAAGTTAAAATAATTGTCTATCAATTCAAGAGTCCAGAGCAACAGAACCAGAGGAGGTAGAATTCTCTTACAGAACACAAAGCATCTATCAAAAGAAATATCATGAGGCAGGGTGAAACGGGAAGCATGTAAAGAACTAAAGCTGTACTTATTTAGGATCAAAAGAAGTTAGAGCAAAGGCAATGAAGCCAACACTGTCTGTTGGGAGGGTGCTTCTACCTGATGTCTTCTAGCACATGACTGTTCTGTGCATCTTTTTTCATTAAATATGTTTTGTTCTGTTGCCAAAAATTACATGGAATGAGACTGACAAATCAAGTGATTTTTCTAGATCCTTCTTCCAAATGTGTGCTAACTCTATGCTTTCAATATGCAAGATCAGGAAAAAAAAAAAAATTAGTCCGAATGCACACTAACTGACCTTAAGGAAAGCATTCAACCATAACATATATACTGTGAGAACTGGAAAGATTATTTCTATTGAATCAGATAATCTCTAGCAGATATTTCCTTGCTTACAAATTTCAGTTATTCCTGACTTCCTTTTTTTATGTGTACTCATTTAAAATGTACATATGTTGCTCACTTGTAGGAAAATGAATAATCAGGAAATAAAAGAAACCTTTGTTGTTACCTGTTTCAATAACAGTGCATAAATAGTTCTTTACATGCCCTTGAGTGTTTGATTTCAAGTGTGATTGCATTTATTTGAAACATGTGAACAAAGTCCCATTATGACTGGGACTTTAAGGGCTTTCCAAACTACAGAAAGGGTGGTGGGTGGGTATGTTCTGCATGCATGTGTGAGTTTAGGTACTTTAATAACACCTTTACATGCAGATCTATGCACACTATACAGTTTTTAGCAAGCTACTGCTGAAGAAGTATTTTCTGCTTTTTGGCAAATGTCTTTTTCCTTCTACATCAAAATATGTCTTAATAGGCATAAACTGTGATTACTGTTTTTAAATGCAAGATGCTTACTTTCTCTGTTTGTTCTGTTTCTTTCTCTACAGTCAAACTGAACAATCCTATCATATGCTAAGCACCAAAACATTCTGAATCTACAGCAGGCTGACGAGACATCCTCTGAAATGACAAAAACTGTATATCCCAAATGTGACAGCACTGGGATTGATTTTATACTGGCAAAGGTATGTATGCCCACAGGGTGGCCATAAATACACTAATATTATATACAGCTTGCCTGAATAAATGCACTATAATATGCACACTATTGCATGTGTGAGGAATTACGCTGGTCTCAAATTAATCCGAGAAAGGGAGGGGAAGATGGTATTTTACATATGTAGGCTATTCCTGTACCACTTCCTTTGGTGCCAGATGCTAATAGAGTTGTGTTTATGGAATGACTAAAAGACAGCAACTGAAAATTTTAGAACACTAAAAAAATGCATTTATTTGAAAGGTTAAACATAAATACTACAGCTATAGTTTCTTTATACCCAAAAGGTATGCTACCACTGCTACAGCAAAACCAATTTCTTTAACTATTTCAAAGTGTGTATTTACAGCTCCTCTCACCTCTGTTACATCATGCCACCCTATTATGACCATATGTTCTCTGATCTACTTAGAAACATTGATTATTTCAGCAAGTTCAATCCAAATTCTTTTGCATTTCTACTCCAAGCCTAGAGCAAACTTCACAGATTTGTTGTTAGGGGGATGATTCTCTTCTTAGAAATGATTTACACAAGAGAGAGAGACTACACAAAGAGATGGATGCCACAGGATGAGTCAGAAAGAATTTAGTCTTCACAGCATTACCCATTTGGTTTTAATGGTCCCAACTTCTCACAGCCTGAATGTTTTCTCTTTGGTGCAGCAAACTGGCAAAAGTCAGATCTTGGCTAGGGTAAATCAGTAGTATGTTCCACTAATTTATCAAAAAGTTAGTTAACACAGCTGAAGATCTGTCTTACTATGATTTGATTGACATAGAAAATTAGGTAGATGTTCTGTCTAGAATTAGTGTATAGAAATAATACTATCATAGAAGTGGTCTTCAGTAAAACAAAGGATAGCATGCAGTACTTTGTTTTTTGTGTGTCTCTGAAGGCAAACCAGAGTTTAGTCAGCTCTGACTAGACTGACATGTAATTTTCCCAGTCTTTCTGCCTCCTTTGAGGAAAGCAGACTTGGAAAGATCCAAACAGACTTAGATGGTAAGGTCTAGAACAGATTTATATTAATCCTCTGTAATTTCATACACACTTAATGTGGACTGTGTTTTGAAACCAGCTTCACAAGACAGTACTTCTTATTTTCCATGACGTAATTTGTTTTGGATGAAATAATACTAAAACTGGAAAAAGCTCAGAAAAAGTATAAAGGAGAAATCTGACTGACAAAACCATTCAGGGAATTGCTTGAGTTGTTTACAAAAGCTGAAACTCAAACCTACCAGAATACATAGCTGTAAACTCAAGGTTCAGTCTCCTCTTTGTATCTTAGACTAGCATATAGATGAACCATGGACAGTATATTTAGCATTACAACACTTCAGTTTTCTTCTATGTTTTTCTTCTAGTATAGTTTATATATAATAACTATAATGGGAAGCTTTCTTTTGGCAAAGAAGCTGATTAAGTGTTCAATTTAATAACATGATGCAAAAAATGCTTTTTTTCAAACAAGGCCCCTGTTCCTTTTCTGACCAAATGGAATTCTGTCAGCTCTTTTGTTTGTACATGTACAACCTGTACTGAATCAAAGGGAATAATGTAATTAAAATACACTGAGGTAAGCTTTTTTCTCACTAGTACTGTAAGAGCCAAACATATTATCTGCTGCCTTCTTCCAGTTTTATCTTCTGTTATTTCCCACACACCACTGCCACAGTAACCACAGTTTTAAATTAGATTTCTTTAAAAACCTTTCTCTGATTCCACAGATCAAATTTCATATATGATGCATATACTAATCCTCATATGATGCACTATGGGTACAGCTAGTGTCGGAGCATGTAGATCCATTTGAACGCTTAAATTTATGTTGCAGAATTGCAAAAAATGTGAAATCATAAAAATACAGAAGAAAGATGTAACTCTAGGTACAGGATCCATCTGCTGGTGTTGAAACTGAAAATACTAGATTTATTCCAAATGCACAGTTTTCTGCCAGAGTGTGGCAACAGAGTTGGCTGGTTAGCAGTGGCGTGAAGTCTTAAAAGCAGTGGTCTAATCAGCCTCAGGATCTGATAAAGCTCTCTGTAACACGTGAACTATGGAATCGTTGAAGAACTCTTGTCCAGTGCAGCTGAAGATGTCTGTGTCCAAGTGTGCTAACAGAGCAAGCACATCAAACAGTGTACTGTGAAACCTGTGCCTTGAGGCCAGCTCTGTCATACCGGGGGCAACTGAATTTTCTTGTTTGCTTGATTTTGATACCAGTTGAATAAAATTAGTTGAATAAAGTTGTAGTAGTAATCCTACAAGGAGAGGCCTAACCATAGGAATCAAAGTAACATGTGGGAAATGCTGTGCCAGTAACACAAAAAATTACAGAAATTCTCTGGAAGGAGCTCTTTCTTTAAGCCGTCTGACCGTAGACAGCAAACCAGCTTACCAGTGCAAAACAGTTTCCATGTTTAAATCACATATCCCTTGACATCAAGCTACTAAAAAAAGAGACTCTGATGACTGAGTGAATGAAAAGCTTATGACATCATCCCAATCAGTAATTACCTAGCCAAAATTTTGTAAAGAGTCTGTGCCTTGATGTCAAACAAACCAGACAGAGGCATTGGCTTAGCAACATTTAAACTTGGGCACTGGACAAACAAGAGGGGACTTCTGAGCCAATGCAAAAAGGGTTTATCATGGCAAGGTAGCTGGATTTACAGAATAAAAACATAAAAAGCTTGCACTTTGGCATCAGTCCAGCAACTGAGAATTGCTAAGTGAATGAGCTTAGGCCACTATTTATCCTTCCAGGAATGCTCAGCAGTACCAAGGTGAAGAAAACAGACAGGCCAAAACTCTCCATTCCACATTCCAACACTGGGAACAGCATAGCATTTTAAAAATGCCCCTGTATTTCCACTGACCACTGAAAAAAACCGGTTCACAACTGTTCAAGGCAAAAGAACAATCTCATGTTTGAACAGAAGTAGCAGGTGCTCAATTTCAGGTTTACCCAAATTTCAGAACCTTTTACTAGTAAAAAGACTACAACTATTTAATTGAAACTTGGTTCAGGCTCAAAATTTTTCATTTTTTTAAATTTTTTGGGAAGCCTTCCTTCTCATATTACCACTTAACTTCAGTTCCTTCTTCTCTCCAGGGTAAGACAACAGAACCTCTCACTAACTTGAATTAGTTGGGGAGATGATTTTGTTAGTTTTCTATATTAATTCACAATAGCATAGTAAGTTGCTGACAGAAATGAGAGTGGTGAATGCACAACTAAATCAGAAATGTTTCCCTGTCTCATTACTGCCATCTGACTTACCGCATAGCAACCATACACATGCACACCCCCCACCCCTCCATGGGTTATCCTGCCTCTTCCTCATCTTATACTACAAAAAAATACTATAAATCCTGCCCTAACATACAATGCAATGCAGTGCACTGAAGCATCTCATGTGAAGTAATAATTATTGACCTCCCCTTCTCTGATTGATTTAAGAAACTGGAAATCCTGCAAGACTCAGTTGTTTTCTTACTTCCATGTAATCTGCACATTCACTGAACCAACTTTTACACAGAATTTTACTGGTTTTGGAATCAAAGAAGATAGAATGGTTAACTTCTGAGTGGCAGAAGGGAACAACAGTTTGACCAAAAAGTCTAAAAGATATAATTAGTATGCAGGTGCTGCTTTCCCTTAACCTCTACCATGTCAACTTTAGAACAGGGCATAATGTATTCTAATTTTGAGAGTGTGGACTTGTAACTACAGACTTTTTTAAAGTAGTATTTTGTATTATATTTCAAAACCACCAACTTAGTGTAAACAAATCAAGGGGGAAAAAGTTTGAGAATCATTAGTGCCATTGAGAACATAACTTAAAAGTGAGCTGGGGTGCTTCATTCTCATGGTTTATCTGACTCAGTGTCTGTTTTTAAAAATGGATTAAGTAAGTAGGAGTAATTATTTTATATATTTTGACCCCTTCAAGTTATTTCTTTGTTTCCAAATACCAATAGAAGGAACTAATATTTAGTAGCAACCAATCCTAGAGAAATTAAGCCCATGTCTAAGAAAACATGTAGTTTCTTAAAAAGAAAATGCAGTTTTATGACCCAGACACAGTAGGGTCAGCTCTCCTGACTTAACCAATACTGTCACCCCATCAAGGTTCCTGAACAACTGCAGTTCAACACCTTTCCAGAAGATATTCAGTAGACCCCTTTAGAAGATGCCATGTTCGGGTTTTTTTCATACACACTGAAAGATTGACATACTAGAGAAATACATTTACTTTTTCAAAAGAAGTCTGGAGGACAGGAACTTGGTGAATACATTTTTTTAGTCAAAGTACCACACTAATTACACACTAATCTGTCTAACATTTAGTTATACCAAAGTTCTGCATTGTGCCTCCAGCACAGCTAAGAAAAAATGCTAAGGAAAACTCTATGGTATAAATTCCAGTATGTCCGGTTAAAACTTAGAAGAGACTGAAATAACAACAAGGAGGTGGCAGAAGTACTGAAATTGTATATTTTCTTTTCTTTCTCAAGCAAAGACACATACAAAATATCCAAGTATTTAGGATAGGATTAGTGATCTTCAGGTTGATACTGCACTCCTTCATTCTGGGTTCACTCTACTTGCACTGCAGTCAGGTTCTTGTAAGTTCCCTATGCCCATATGAAGTTGGGCTTCATACCAGTATCAGTTCTCCCCTGGACTAGTAAGCAAGCAGATTATCTTATTAAGAATTGGACACCATATTAGTGCTCTATTATTTTATGCAAGTACATGATTGGCAACTCATCTGAGCAGACAAGTGCATTTATTTCAGCATGAGGGTGTACATGCTTGTAGGAGAGAGAGAAGGATGTGGGACCACTAACAGAAAATGTTAAGGTTAAAAGTATGCAAAGTGAAGACATTCCCAAATCATTAAGGCAAAAACCCTGCCACTGTTTTCTCCTAGGGTTTCTCTCTCATGCCATGTGCTGCTAGTTAGCAGCTCTGATTGTAGCAAGCATTAGAAAAAGCAGAATGTCAGGTAAATTCTGCTTAGTGGAAAACTCAAAACAAAAATGAAAATGGCATTCTTAGAAGCTAGGAACTGTTGTTGTTGTTGTTGTTGTTGTTTGTTTTAAATGTTTAATAGTTTTCTACTTATCCAAGAATTTCAGCCAGTAATTAAAGAAGTTATAATTCTTTAAAAGGACTGACAGTCCTAGATCAATTTTCATCACAATAATTTCTTAGCAATTCATTTTAGTTTCTAAGGTACCCCGAGGTTCTTCAGTAAAGAAGCTATTACATGCACAGAATGGTATTATATTTCTCTCTTATTATAAGAAGAATGGACTAAAGTACATAAGGGATAATTTTCTGGCTTTTAAAAACTTAGGCAAAACTGCTCCTGTCACCCCAAGAGCTTGTCTTCTTGATCTGGCTTGAGTAACACCATTAATTTTGTTAAGACAGCTAGGAGTCTGATTTTGGGGTTAGATAACTGAATGACTTTGTACTGTTAAAACTTTAGCAGAGGAAACAACATGTTCTTAACATAATACAAAGTCAAACTCTTCAAATGAGCTTAAATACCTCTAAGAAGTGCATCTGCTATTTTCTGCAATCTTTATAACCTGTTATAGTATGCATGAAATACATTATGAGATGTGGGCAACAAAAAAATGGTGTCTAAGTTGAAAATGATATTGGATCTTGAAAAGCACATGGTATAATCGTAATAATTACAAACACACAGAATAGATGCAGAAATGTACTATGCTTTACAGATATAGGTCAGCATGAAAGTTACTAAAAACGCCACTTCAAAACACTAATTGAAATTGCAATCCTAACAAACCTGAAAACAAATGTTTATGGTATTTATTAAAAAATCACTTCAAATAATCCCATCCAATCAATGAAATTATGCGTTTGCCTGACATAACATAATACTGTTCTTGCATAAAAAGTACCACAGAATACATTGTGCTGTGTGACACCATAATGTCCTTTCTTCTGAGTATTGGTTTAAATACACCTTTCCAAACACTGCTACAAAGGCATTGTCACACACTGATTGTTTTAAGAGATACTATGTTACCCATACCAAAACAAAAAGGTAAGTAAAAAAAAAGTTCTCTTTTATGTGCTCTGACATAAATGATCTTTTGCCCGGAGAATTCATTTTTCATCCATTCAAATCAGTAAAACACTTGTCATTTATTACAGTACTGCAAAGGCTCCACATGTGCTCTAGATTCTCTCTTAATTAGATACATATTCTGATTTTTTTTTTTCTGTGTGAGTGGAATCAAAGAACCAGATTTGCAGTTATAAATGCAGTTATAAAATCTCCTCCTCCAGAAAAAAAACCAACAAAATGTAGACCCACCTGCCTAATTTGTTTATGTTGAGTTTTGGAAATAAAGTACAAGTAGATGTATGTATGTTGACAAACAATAGAGATGCATGTGTTCATAGGTAAGAGAAAATAGAATACTTCAAAATTATCTTGGGTGTGAATTTTGGGGGCAGATCTCATTCCAGACCCACCCCACAGTGGAATTCAGATTTACAAATATTAGTCTTGAAAAGAATTGGGAGTGGGGGAGGAGAAGGTTAAAGAATTCAACATGTACTCCATGCTCTGTGTAGCAATGGGTTTGGCAAATAGAATGTTAATACCTCACAGATCAAGGAAATAGGGGTTTTTTATTCATTCTTTATGCACTCACATGCCTCTGATCACCGTCCATTCTTTATGCCAACAATAATCCAGAAAATGTTCCCATAGCCAATCCTGTGGTTTTTAATAGCTCTTGAATTCTGGCAGCAAACAGAGTTGCTAAATTCTGGACTTTTCAATAATGTCCACATTCTCCTGTAGTGAAGAATTAACACTTGCCAACAGTGAAAACTGGAAGCTCACTTTCAGCAATTACCCTCTAAGGATTTGAAGAAAAGAGAAGGGTGGAGAAAGGAAGTGCACATGCTACCAAAAATAACAAGCTAGCAATATAGCATATAACTAACAGGTGTGGGAGAGAGCCCACAATGACAGCATCTTTCTGATTTTCAAAAGCATTCTACAGTTGTCAAGAAGCTGAGAGAGTCTCAGCTCCAGAGAGAAAATTATGAATTGAAATCAGCCAGAAATCTCCTTTGTTTATTCGTTTGAAAAGCAAATATGTTTCACAGGATTTGGGCTAAACACTTCCACGTGTTATAGTGAGGCAAAACCTTTGCTCTATTTCAATCATTACCAAATTTACAGAAGTGGAGTGAAAAATCACTACAGTTCCCTCCCCCTGTTGAGACTCCACCCATGCTATCTCTGTTGCAAATTCCCACTAAAACATCTCCGTGAGTCTTCTCTGGGGCAGACACCTGACAAGCTGGAGGTACTAAGACTACAGTCATATGTAGATAACAAATGCTCAGGCTGCATATACAATATGATTTTAGCCCAATGTATTCCACAAAATACCAGTGGAAAGCAATACTAAATAATCAGTTCATAAACACCATTGGTGTTTTGACAGCAAAGTAGTAATGTCAAAGTAGAGAGAGAGTTATCACCTCAGAAGGATGTTCTCATTTATCCCCAAACAGAGATATTTAAAACTAAAAATACTCTCTACAAAGCATTTTTTTGCTTATACATTCATCATATAGAATCTTCAACGAATGGTCAGCTTTAAAATACTCAGAAAATACTAAATGTAGATTTAATCAACTGATATTAGAAAAATTGTAAATATTCAATTTTGTTTTCACTGCTGTATCCCATAAGATACAATCTTCTACAGATCAATCTCCACTCCAGTAAAAATCTGATCAGGCAACTTCCATTAATCACAAAGGACGTAGCAGAACTTGTCAGTGCATTAAAAGCTAGTTAAAATAGGAAATTTTTATACATGTTTCAGCAGCATGCAGAAGATTCTCTTTGACTACAGACACACAGACCTTGGGTAAGAAAAAAATTTTAATTCTCACTACACCCTGATATCACATACTTCTGATAACTGATTTGATATTTCATCCTTGGTTTCACTTACTTTTCCTTCCTTTATGGAGCAAAGAACAAAACAAGAAGAGACCTAGAACTTATTTCTCAATCAGGTCGATGCAGAAAAGCAGCAGTTGAATAATAAATACTATAAGAATTGTAATTTCTGCTGTGTAACCCCTGGTAGAACACAACTGTAATTAGAGTGATTCCATGCATAGGAGGCTGCACGTTTTCGCTAAGATAAATCTTCATTATATCTCTGGATTGGGAAATTGGTTGAACAGTAAGTTCTCATCTGATGTTTTCCCTACAATTTTTTCAGCCTAAACTCACATTAAAAAGATAATGCTTTAGATGCTTGGAATTTGCTGTACAAAATGAAATGCAAAGCTAATATTCTAAAATGTATTTTCCATGTACAAGCTCAGGCATGGGAGGTCTAAAAATCTTTACATATGAAGCCATCAGCAACTACTCAGCAAACAGGGAAAATGTGCAGCACACCTTAAGCTGATGGGAGGTTATCAGGAGAAAACAAGAGATAGGTATCCCACTCCTCCAGCATCAGCAACAGTGAAATGCTTGGTGAGGAAAGATAACCACTCATCTGCTCTCTAGAACTTTCTCCACTCTTCTGGTTGCCTCTCCCCTTGCATCCCCACCTGCAATCTCCAGTGTCTGTTCCCTTGATCCCTTAGGCACAGCACAACTCTGGTATACAGTTTTCAAATAAAGAAAAAGTGTGGTACTTGCTACAGCTGCCTCAGTTCTAAGAATCCACATCCGAAAACAGTATAAATGAGTCACAGATGTGTGAAATCTTGAGCAAGTCTATAGCTTGACATATTTCTTACCTTGAAAATCTCTTTTTCTGCTATGATAAAAAATTATGAATTATGAAATCTTTTTTACTCTTGAAAAAAACACAACTCTTTTAAAACTTAGGATAAAAATCAGATTACCCATTAGCCCTTCAGGAGAAAGTTACTTTTGATGTAGAATGGTGTGTATTATGTACATATAGAATGTGCATTTTAGGGGCAATATACTTAACTTTTAATGCAAAAAAAAAAAAAAAGGCATTTATGCTCTAACAGAGACTTAACTGATTTGTGATATTTAAGTAGACTTTGGGCAGTTTCCAAAGCTCAGTCTGTTCAGACTGAATTTCCCGTTGAGTAACCAGGACATTAAGAGAGAATCTTCACTGAGACAAATCTGATGCAAAATATAAGTGAAGTTTTAAAGACATGGATTTTTTGTTGTTGTTGTTAAAACCCCTTGGCCTTGATCTGCAATGTTTCTCTGTTCACTTTCAAACTCTGTGCCTTCAAACCAAAACAACTCCTGCTTTAGAAAACAACATGTAAAAGGTTTCATTTAAATTCTGAAACCGTCATTAAATCTGGGTCCAAAATTTAAATGGGGCAAAATTAAGTACTAGAAGAGTCTTTTCTTTCTCCCTAAAATGCATCAAAGAGGGAAAGCAAAGCAGTTTCACATCATGGCTTAAGGTAGCTATACCTTAATCCAGGAAATGGATCAAAGAATTAACTGTACTCATCCCCAAAATGCAAACACCTTCTAAAATATGCCTAAGCCAACAACAAACCATACTACATAAACAGAGAGCTTATTTTTATACATTAACATGTTTTTATTAAGGTAGGACCTAAGTTTTCGGTCAAATCAAAACTTGCCGGAATAATAATAATAATAAATAAATTTGCTTTTAGTATAAAACAACATAAAAAGCATAAAAATTACCTTTTTTTTCCTGAGCTGGATATACCACAAAAGTACGAACTCAGATGCAAAGCAATCACAAACCACAACTCCATGAAATATGCAAGAAGCAGAGGGTAAGTGCTACTATGGAAGGCTGCAATTCCCAAACTGGAAATAATTATGTTCAATGTGCTGATTACAATACAGTTTTAGAAGATAACATATTATGTGTACTCATGAAGTCTTCCTTTTTACGAGTTTTTCACAGAAAATAAAGCCAGATAAAGGGCATCTAATAGCTCTTTGTTTAGTCAGGATAGATTACTTCCAGTTAAAACATAAGGAATAATCTACAAGTTTTTCATTCTTTTTCATGAATTTGTTCACAAGGAGTGTACGCATAAATTAGTAGAGATTATTGTGGGAGACAGACTGCAGGGTACACATGGCTAATAAAGTTCTCATCTCTCCACACATGACCCAGAATCAGGAGGCACAAAACTGAAATTCATCCTTACTTTCCCTGACAGTGGGCCAAGAGTTCCATGTTTCAGTAGTTCAGAAGACACCTGCCATTTGACAGAAGATCACCAACTCAAATCATAATGGCTGCATAAATAACCAATAACAAGACTGTATGGGGGCATGGCATTGGCTACAGCACTTCACCACCAGATCTCACATCTCTCCTTACTAGCCAAAAATATAAGCCTGAGCCATGAAGATATATACAACATGAACATTGAAGTAAAAAACAAAACAGAATCTAAGGATCTGACTCAGTAGTTTGAAAGTCTCATTAGGCATTGGAACCTGGTTGAGGCTTTTGAGAGTCTTGGCTCTGTGTCTAATCTTCAGTAGGAAGCAAGAGAGAACAGAAAAGCTATGCATGGCATAGTAACTGCACACTCAAAATGAAAAGGAAAAAAAATACCTAGAAAAATGTAGGGAAAGGCAATTTATTTAATAGGATACTGGTGTGTTGTGCTGTATTCAAAAAACTGAACACTTGGCCAAACTGTGTCTTTACAGCTCAGCCAAAGGAACAACATGCAGCAAATAAACTCACAAAATGTTTTCTCACATTCATCTTGCTGGTTACTGCACAAATTTCTGTTACCCCATGATTATTTAAACTCCCTGGCTTTTACAAATCTGAAATAAAGGATTCTGTCATAAATTTTGTCTGTCTCTCTGTCTGTCTCTTAAGATGACTGAAATTCGGCGTTTTTCTTTGGACAATTCAAGTTTCCTGATCATGCATGGCCTGTCAGTTCTCACCCAGCTTTTAATGTTTTTTATGTATTAAAAGGGTGGACTTCATCTTATTGCAGACCACATTTGTCAGAGATTTTACCAGAAGGCTTGTGAGGCAGATGTGCTGTGCCTGGCTAAACTTGGCTTTTGCAAGTAATGGGCAGTTAATTGCTAAGTTTAGATTAAAAGAACATCCTCTAGCTATAGAATAGAAGAATTAATCTGCATGATAAGAAAAGGCTGTAAAGTGATTGAATGGGAAGATATAAAGCATTTCCTAGATAGAATATTAATGTACGTTTCAAAACTTTATTTAATTCATCTTTTATTAAATAATTAGCACAGTGATTTAAAATAAAATCTAGACAGGGCCCACAAAATAAGAGATAATTGTTTGCAATGATCTTCAGTATTAGTTAAATGAAGTCAATTGACAGAGGCTTTGTTTGGATTCTTCATGCCAATGGAGCTGCAGGAGGATAGTGCCAAACCCCATACTGACTTGATATTTCCAACTGACCAATTATAATTTTGTAGCTTCTCTGCAGACCATTGGAGTGCTAGGAGACTGGAGCCTTACCCACCACAGCCCTTTGACCTTTTGTCATAGCTTTCATTTTTTTTAGCTGTTCTTAAGGTCATCTCACACTGATCATTTGATCTTGTTGCACCACTAGCTGATGTACAGTGCCTCTTTCCTTTTGTTGGCTTGATATTTGAAGTCTCTGTAACCTGTTTTCTCCTAGATCAGGCATGTTGTGGGCTGTTCTAAACCAGCAATTATTTTCTCATAATCCCTCCATACAGATTGTTACAGTGGCTCAACTTTTATATCTGATATGGCAACAAGCTTTAGGGACCTTGAGTGGAACAATGAAATGAGTGTGCTTCTGTTTCTCAAACTACAAAATTGCAAGGCAGAAGAGACTACAGTGTAGATGTGCTACATCCATCTTTACAGGCCTTGGAAATACTCGTGATAAATCCCTCATCTACCAACACTTGTAAGCTTATCACAAGCTATCACATGGTCTCACTACCTGTCAGGAGTTGAGGTTAGCAGTACAGCAAGATCAAAGCTTCTATTTAAGGTTTGTACTGTGCTACATCTAGGAGCCACTGATTGTCCTCGGGCCTTTATTCATCCCCTTGCCATGCCTCGGCTGTTGATAGACCCTGTCATCAGCATCTAGCAGCCTACTGTGGTCCAACTCTGAAGAAATGTGCCTGTCATTGCAAGCAAGGTCTGTGTTGGAGACACCATCAGGTCCCAGCTCAGATTCCCGCATGGGAGAACTGCTTGCTGCTTTCTGACAGCGTCAATGCATATTTATGTCTCAGAACACCACACTTGTATAGTTAATTACATATCCTCTGTAATTTTTCTGCTGCAGCATTAAACCTTAAAAATTTCTTTGGTCTAATTATAAAAGTCTGACTATTTTTCTGTGACTTATCATCATGTGTTTCTGATGGTCTTATATTTATCTGCTTGCAGACTTTCTAAATCTGCAGGGCATACCAGTGCACTTTCTAAATACTAAGCAGACAATGTTTTCAGGGGAAAGGAATGCATGTACACACAGAAGGTAGAGAAATACAGGTCAAGTGAGAAACAGCATAGGGTGACAACAAAGAAATTTCACAAGAATGAAAATGCCTGTTCAGGGACAGAAAAACATTAGATCCTGACATATCCTTCCAGAGGGAGCTGCTGAGAAGGACTTGAGGGCGCTGGTGGAGAAGATACTGGACATATCCCAGCAATGTGTGCTTGGAGCCCAGAAAACCAATAGTGTTCTGGGCTGCATCCAAAGATGCCTGGTCACTTCAAGAGAGGGGGTTCTGCCCCTCTGCACTGCTCTGCTCTGCTCTGCTGAGACCCCACCTGCAGTGCTGCATCCAGCTCTGGAATACTCAGCACAGGAAAGACATGGACCTGTTGGAGTGAGTCCAGGTGAGGCCACCAAAATTATTAGAGGTATGGAGCAGCTCTGCTGTGGGGGGAGGCTGAGAGAACTGGAGTTGTTCAGCCTGGAAAAGAGGTGGCTTCAGAATGACCTAACTGGGGCCTTCCAGTATCTGAAAGGAGCCTACAAGAAAGATGGAGACACACTATTTATAAGAGCATGTAGTGACAGGACAAGGAAGAATGGCTTCAAAGTGAAGGAGAGTAAGCTTCAATCAGATATTTGGAAGTGTTTGCTGTGAGGGTGGTGAGATACTGGCACAGGCTTCCCAGATAAGCTGTGGATGCCCCATCCCTGGCAACGTTTAAGGCCAGGTTGGACGGCGCTCTGAACAAACTGATCTACTAGAAGCTGTCCCTGCCCACAGCATGAGAACTGGAACTAGATGATCTTTAAGGTCCCTTCCAACCCAAGCCATTCTATAGATTGTATATATGAGTCTATGATACTGATGTTTTGTCACATAGGAATTCACAGTTCTTTTGATGACCACATCTAATAGGACACAACAGCACTACAAATTCCTTTAAAATAGAATAACTTAACTTACTGAGGCATACAATAATGTAAATCCTTAGAAAAGAAATAGGCAAGACATAAAGAAAATCTTAGTAGAGTGAGCTGACCTGTTATTTCATTACATGAAGACAGTTTTTATTGGAAAGATACATGGCAACCTAAACAGAAGAACTTTGTAACCTAGGATGTAATAACATGTTTGTGTTAACAGCTCAGGGCACCTTAAAGATGTATTTTGTCTCTCTCAGTACAAATCTTTTTCATCCTTAGAGAAGTTGCAATAAAAAAGCAAAGTAGAAACAGGATGAATGAGGCACTCTGCCTCTCAAAGTATGAAGGTTTTTTTAGTGATTTTGTAAATTAATAAATGTATTCCTGGTTAATAATATTTTTCTCACATCTACATGTATATCATACATTTGAAATTTGTCAATATTTATTTATCAAGGAACTAGTCAATATTCATTTTCATGTTTTGCGTATCTACATCACACTGCTACTTATTTAAACATACAGTATCTTAAAGATCTGATTGCAAATTTACTATCTTCTCTATTTGGGAACATAACTGTAAATGTAGCTATGGTTTTTCAATCTTGCTGCTATCTGCAGCTCTGAAGCTAACCAGAGAAGACCATCCTGGATTTCAAGGAATAATCATGTAAGGATTGAAAAAAATGCAGTGAATCCGCATGGAATAGTAATCCAACTTCTCTAAAAGGTTTATTCAAAATTCAGTGAAGCTATTTCAGTCAGGAACTTGGTATATTGTTTTATCTCTTAAAGCTTGTTACACTTATATGGCACTAAAAGACCTCAAAGAACAGAGCACATAAGACACTCTCTACTGTTAAAATAAAAACTTTATATTCAAAGAAACTGAATTTTCTGTTTCTACTGAGTACACCCAAGTTCCTGTGATACACTTGTGTCTTTGAAAGCCTTAAAGTTCCAGTCCTGGTCTTCCTGGGGAATGCTAACCAATCACAACTTTATCCTTGGTTTATGTGGCTGCTGCATAGATGGTTTTATACACTAAGGCTAAAACATGGATTTTCCTAACATTTTAACACCTAATGGCCATTTACTCCCCTGAAAATTGCAATCTAGAAATGCTAATGGTTTCCAGGACAATATACATATATGCATACATCTTAAATACAAGCTCTTAGAACTACATCTGGGCATTACAGCCAGACATCAAAGTCAAGCATGTATGCCTGCTGTAAGGAACCTACTCTGATCCTTGAATATCAACACAGACTTTCTCCCCAAAGTGCACCATGAGGGTTGGTATTTGCTCATGAGGATTTGACAGCAGTGCCTGTATTCATGATATAATCCTGAGCAAGGATTAATGCACCCATTAGGTATATAGTAATATATATATATATAAGTAATAATATAAGTAATACAGTCTCTTCTGTAGCTCAGTATAAAGGGCCTCCTGGTATGAGCTAACAATTGTACCAAATTACATGTATTGTTCCTGATGAATTTGCAGTGAAGGCTAGAGTTTTCTGTAAACTCAGCTGAGACCACAAGTTTGTGTTGGCTTGTGTTCAGTACTTTTCTCAACAAAACTACAAATGCTTTGGAGCATTTTTCTTTCCACTTTCAAAATACTTGAATCCCAAACCAGAACCTTCCACACAACAAATGGAATCAGTTTTATGCTTCTTGCTTTGTCCCTCACATTTAGGACATTGAGTGGGAGAAGTCTTTGTGATATGCTGTGAAATCATACTGTCACTTATCTAACTAACATTAATTGTTACAGGCCTCTAAAATTGTTTGGAAGAGGAAGGAAAACCAAAATAACCTATTACTTAATAATAACTACAATACTGTGTTTCTTTTTCCCATTATCTTCATGACAACAGTATCAATTACTTAGGTAATTGATAAATTTTTAAATAGGAAAGAGTCCTGAAAAAAAGTTTAACCATATTTTTAATTCTCATTGTATTTTTGCTTCACATATGATGAAAACTATATCATAGAAAATAGAACTACAGGATTATTCAACTATGTTACTGGCAGAAAAGCAAAAAGATCATAAAGAGCAAAGCTTCAGGTAAATGTCGTTCATATGTAAAATGTCATTTTCTGTTACCCATTTGGCCTTCTGATGGTATGTTTCTCTTTGTCTCTTTTGTTTTCTGAGGTAGTTGCCCAAGTCTGCATGGTTAGCTACTACTTTTGACTCTGTGTCATACCACTGTCACATTTGCATTCTGGAAAATAGCAGGGTTGGGAAGTTTCTGGGAAGATATTTGATACAATAATCAGATTATCTAGGGGTGCCTAGCTCTGAGATCATGCAAAAGTAATTACCAAGTATCACAAAAACAATGAGGCTGTGAAAAAGACAGCAAGGAGTACAAAGCTGGGTGAGAAAATGTTAGTCAGATCTTTAATGGAAATATCCATCTATGTAAGAAAGGACTAACATATCCTCTGCTCTGAGGGACTGATCAGTAATGACAAGGTAGGAGAGGGTTACCACTGGTGTAGACATGTAAGATACATAGATTAACACAGAATTTCCCCAGACCTCTTGAGTCTTACTCTAGCTACTGAAGAATTTGCACTGCTTTGCTATGGACTCATGTTTCAAGTGCCAGGATCCCACACTTGCTGTGGTCTGATGGCAAAGCCAAGTAAAAAGGCTCTGTCTCTGCCAGGCACCACCTGTTTCCATCTCTCTCCATTTGCCCCAGAAAACAGCACAGACTATTGCACTTCATATTATAGAAGCATGGAAGCTCAGATCCATTAGGAGTGAGAGACAGGTCCAAGGCTCTGTGGAATGCAGGCAAACACTTTGTACTGCCTTCAGCACCTGTACCTCAGCCCTGGGAGAAAAATAGCAGTGCATTTTAAATTTTACTGAGAGAGTGCCTGGTCAGCATTCTACCCACTTGCACACAAGTCCCATGCCTTTCTTCACTTGGCAAGGGCACAAATCCCCCACTCATAGATTGTCTCAGCTTAAACCAAACTCTAAAACTGGACCCTTAAGCTGCACAGACTCGGGGGCATGTACTAGTCTTTGTCCGTGTTAGTGGCAGCAATAGCAGTGATACTAAATCAGAAACAATTCTGTAAAACTTTCCTGCTAACACATCTTTTTTCCCCAAATTCTGAAGATGAGAACTGGAACTTCAAACAGTATCCATCTTCATTATCTAGTTCTTATTTTTAAAGAAAAATAGAAGATGGCTGATACTTCTCAGTGCAGAAAAGACTAAATCTGAATGTAAAGTTTGCTTTGCAGAGAACAGTACACAGGTGTCTGATCTGGACAGCACTCACACTCTGAGCCACACAGAAAATGATGTCAGCAGCTGATCACCTGAAAATAGCCTGTAAATGAGCTAAGACCTGGCTGGTGAAAAACCAAAAACCGCAAAACAAAACCAAAATAAAACAAAGAAAGAATTATATTTTTTAAAATATAAACCAGAAGATTTTGACAAACTGAAGATACTTATGTTCTTGTGAATTAGAAGTATTAAAGGAGACAAAAAGCAGAACACACACAAAAAAAAAACTTATTTCAGAAACCATACAGGTAACTCCAGTGTAACCTGCTAATACCTTGAATAATATATGTTATGTTTCAATATTTACTATGGAATTTATAGAGACAATTCATAATTACACATTTATGTGAACTTCTATGCTGGCTTCCTGGGCTTTCCCGTCAAGCCTATTCAGCAGCAAAAACAACTGAAAATTACAAGTATGAAAACTGGAAAGACAGGAGAGTTCTTTCATATAGGAAAGTACAGAATTGTCCTGATGACAGCAAAAGGCTGGAAACTTTGCTTACCTCCTGTCCATCTCCTATCCCCTTGCAAACCCTTAAAGAAGATACTGGCAAGCCTTGTTCTTAAGTCACTTCAGGTACAGATTCCAAACACAGTGTCACTGAGCACCTTATTTCTATAATGTATCTGTCTTGAAGTCCAAGGAGTATATGAGACACATACAAATAGTGATATATCAGTGACTGTGTTTTCTGCAGCAAAACTGCTTGTAGTCAGAAGTAACTCGTGAATTGTTTAACAATATCCAGAGAATTACAGTCATGCCAGATATCACAGAATCACAGAATATGGTGAGTTGGAAGGCACCAACAATGATCACCAAGTCTAACTCCTGGCCCTTCACAGAGGATGGTGAAGGTTACCATCACCAGTGGTTACACCATGTGCTTGAGAGTATTGTTCAAATGCCTCTTGAACTCTGTCAGGCTGCTCCTGTGACCACTTCTCCGGGGAGCCTGTAAATATGTTACAATTCAGAATTCCAGTGCTGATCTAGGTCGTTCATTTCAGTTTTTTAATATGTCTTTTCATTTTGTGCCTCCATCCTCCCAACCATATATATTAAGACTAGCCAAGAATGGAGAAAGTCTGGCCACTATAAAACATCAGAATAAGTCACCAGAAACAGATTCAGTCTGGAAGTTTGAGTTTCTTGGAGTGGGGCATTTTGACGCCATTTGATTTAGTTTTGTTTTTTGCATAGAGCAATGTTAATCAAATACATTTTTTGTTTGCTTGTTTAGATTACCTGATTTGTGTGCATGCTGTAATCATTTTACTGGTCGATGCCTAAATAATTACTCATTTTATAACGTGCTTTGTGATCCACAGAAGGAAAATATATTGTTGCCTAGATTTTCTGCTAAATTGGGAAGGCAAAAATTAACCCACTCATGTAAAGCTACCACAGCTCTCACTGGATAAAATCTATACATTGACAATGCAATGAAGTAAGAATTTTCCCAGCAACTTCCAGCAGGCCAGAGTTTTGTTCCTGAGTCTGCTGCTCAGCAAGAACTTAGGAAGTGTTCCTCTATATTCCATAAACTTCCTTAATTTTACAATTCTTGTTAAAACCAAGATGAAAATGTCTTCAAGTAACATCATGTGACAGAGGACAGTGCCAGTGGAACCCAGGAGACTCCAGGGAAGTCCATCCACACCTGAACAGAAGTACTTTCTATTAACAGCTATCCATGAAACAGTAAGAACTGTCCACCATTCTCTTTACAGCAGGACTGTGAAGTCCAGCACTATACATATGTTTAGGAGGCTGTCAGAACACCTTGACCCTTTTTCCAAAGCATTATGAAATGCATAATTTCTCTATACAAAAAAAGAATGGGGTGGAAATGAAAGCTGATTCAAGCAATTACTCCACTGAAGACAGATAAAGCTTTCACTTGCTACAGTCACACGATACAGTGATAATGCACAACTTCTTCACACAGTAAGTCATTCTGCCACCAGCAGCTCTGGGTTTTGCCTCAAAGATGATTTAACTAGGTAGCTAAGGATAATGTGAATATAGATGGCATAAGATGCTGTCCACCAAACTTGTTTGCCCATTCTAAAAGAAGGGTGGAGGCAGAGGAAGCCTTTTACCTGGGACCTGCCAGTCTTCAGAACAGTACTATTACTTCAGTAATAAGGTTAGGAACTAAATTTTTAATACAGCTAACAGTTTTCCCTTTCTATAAGGAAAATTACTTGACAGTCTGGAGCTCACATGCCCATCAGCAGAGAGAGGAACTCATGTTCAGCTATATGGATGGGTAATATGACTGCTAAATAAAACCACATAGAGTAGACTTGGCAAACAAACAAAACAAAACAAAACAAAACAAAACAAAACAAAACAAAACAAAACAACACAAAGACATAAAAGAAAGCTGCATACAAAATACTCAAAACATTCTGTGAAAATGGAATAACATGTACAATTTCAAGCACGCGTACTCCTAAAAGTATGTTTTCAATAAAAATAAAAATTATTTTCTTATTTCAACTGCAATTCACAGTCAGAAGTACAAAGTATTTTTTTCTATATTTTAATGCACATTTTTATTTTTTCCTCTCAAATTAAAGCACTTAACAGACTAGAGTGAATCAAATGGCCAAAATATCTTTATTTAGAATGTCAGAAAGCACTGATTTGTCAAGTATCTTATTAATCTTCAGTCATAATGACTAAATAAGGGACAAAAATGAAAAAAAAAATGGTTTGCCTTTTTTCCTGGCTTTTAAACACAGGTAGTAGAATAAGATATTTTCAAAGGATAATTAATTTACTAGCTAGTCCTATGGGCTTTTTGATAGAATTTACAAAATACCCAAACTATTCTGTTGTAAACTCTTCCATGTGGGCAAGAACTGTGTAAGACTTCTGAAGTATGTCATTAACCTCAGGACAGACTAATGATGGCTGCTTGTCTCCTGCATAAGATTCATATTGAACAGGACTATGGTAAAAAAGTGACTTTCATATTAATGAATCGGCATTCTGGAGTTCTCCTGTGTTCTTTGCTTTCTTCCGACAAAAATCAACAATATTGGTAAATATTTCTATCTTTTTGCTTTATTTTCAAAATCTGATTTATTAACTTAGTTTTGTAGTATTTATTTTTCTAAAGCATTTTATCATAGAACTTTGTAAAAGAAAAAGAAAATATATAAAAAAGACAATTTTTACTTAAAGAAAATATCCAGATCTTAAAAGATTTCTTCAAGTCCTCTAGTGACAAACAAATAAGTAAGATTTTGTGGAAAAGTATACAAAGGCAACAACATTTCTAGAGTTATAGATTAAACTTCTTCTGTATAATTTCATTAATGTTCATTGGAAGTAGAAGGGCACAGGGCTTTCTGAATTTCATGAAGAGACACAGACTAATTCTGCTTACCATCATGCTCTTTGTTTTCTAACTTCTAATTGTGGGACCAGCACAAATGCTGACTAACTGCACTTCAAAACTGCACTGAACTCTGCAGTGCAGTCCTCAGTTTTGAGGAAGGTTTTGCATGGTTTCTGTCCACATGTTTTGTTCTTGCTGTAACTGAAGAATTGGACAGGACTCTTTTAACATAGTTCTTTACCTAAGTACCTGATCTCAGCATGATTGTGTCAAGTTCAAGGGTAAAGCCTTGTATGGCTAGTGGCACCACCCTTGCTTGAGAATGCACTTGTGCTGTGGCAGTCTGGCCTTTTGGATAGAAATATACTAATTAAGAGCTATGATATTTTATTGTACTTTATTAATGATATTATCTCATATCAATGAATCTCATTGTATTGTTAGCTACATAGAATTATATTAATATATGGGATTATGTATAATATAATATAATTACTGTATAGGATTACATTAAGTAACAGAATTTATATACAAGGATTTTCAAAATGAGAATTCACTTTTCCTTGCTGAGAGAACAGTGACCCTGATGAACATTAGTCTTGTCAACACCTGAAGCACTTTCTCATTGGTTGTTTAGTAAATGTTAGCATCTTCACAAAGAACAAAACAACCGGTCCATAGAAAGCATAAATGCTTTGAGCCAAGTTGCCATATAACATCCATCACATCCTGTTATTCCACATAAAATAAAATCTAGGCTCCTCTCTGTCCATAGCCTGCATGGTGTTTTCCTACTGCCGCACATCTACAGTACAAGATTTCATCTCTAGCTCTTTTTCCTCTCCCTTTTGTAATATTAAGGGAGAAAACCTTAGGGGAATATGAACAGCTGAATTTCAAATATATGCGCTGAAAATGGCAAAAATATTCTCTGGGAGTAATCAGTCAGCATTATATATTTCCCTGGTTTGCCAAGGGAGGTGGACTTGAAACTGGCTGCTGTTGAGCTGGCTGCTGTTGAGCTACAACCCTCAATTAATGTTCACTTCATTTATCACTGCTCAGGCAAGGATGTAGGAAAAGGAAGTGTCATTTCAAGGAATGTAACTGGGGATAGGGGACAGAGCAAATTAAGAATAGTAAGAGAAGAATGGTTTTTAAATGTAACAAAAGAGAATTGGAGTGGAATACGACTCGGAAAGATGCATTCATGCTGGATATTAAGCTGACCCTAAGCCCTCTAAAGCAGTTTGTAGTTCCAACGTGTTGCTTGCTCAGTATGCCAAACTGAAAGACTATTTGAGGAACTCAAAACTGCAAGTCTTTGTTTTGTATCCTTTAATTTGAATAAAGGATATGTGCTTATTTCTGTCTTATACCAATTTATGATTTACTCCCTAATTAAATAAAATTATCTTGCTTGTACATTTGTCTTCATCAACACCGAGATCATTTTTGAATTAAAGGGAAAAAAAATCAGGAGGTTATTCATGGCTATTACTTCCTTTTTCATAAAATAAATTTATAATTTCAGTATCAGATTAAACCTTCTAGTGTTAAGATGAACTACTAGAAACAATGAAGGTTACTAACTGTCAACAATAAGTAAAGCTTTATAAAAGAGAGGCCTCATAAAATCATGGCTTAGGCCTGCTACTGAGGCTAAGTAGCCAAGGACTGTGTGAATGAGATTCAGCTGAGTTACAGGTAGAAAAACATGTTATGTAACCATCACGTGTTCACAACGCGGTGTACAGTGTTTGGTTGAATTATGTTTGTTATGTTTTAAAAGTATGTAGCTGCTTAAACAGGCTGGGTTTTTGAAATAAAGTGGCTCTGCGTTGCACCTGCCTGGGGACTCTGTATCACTACAGACTTTACCCCACAATTAACTACTAAAATTCACTTTGAGCTTTTTTGATACATTTGGATTTGATTTCCTGAAATAGTACATTAAAGAAATACTATGACAGATTGTCCTGTGTGGGTGGACCAGTGGCCCTTATCTCACGAAAAGCTGCAACATTTTCACGAGCTTGTACACAAACAGCTGCAATCTGGCCATACTGTTCCCATAACTAGCCCATGGAATTCTCCTGGTTTTGTTATTTAGAAAAAGAATGGAACATGGTGATTGCTGCACAATCTTAAAAAAAAATCAATAATGTTATTGTGCCTATGGAAATTCTGGACCCTCATAGTTATTGATTAAAAGATTGCTTTTTTTACTGTACCACTTTGTGAACAATGCCCCCTGATTTGCATTTTCCATGCCTTCCATTATTCAGGCGTCCACTCTCAATGATTTGCAAAAGCTCTTGGGTACAATTAATTGGGTATGTCCTTTCTTGGGTGTTTCAACAGAACAACTCTACCCCCTTTGCCAGTTATCAAAAGGGAACCCTGAACTTAATTCCCCTTGCACCCTGACATCCAGAGCAACTGATCACACAGGTGTTAAATGCTCCAGAGGTTCATAGAAAAGTTGATGGTATCCTGTCAATTTTTATCTTAATTTTATTGAAAACTCTTACTGTTTCCCAGTTCCAGCTTCCAACATCTGCATGGTGTTCACAGATGGCTCTGGAAAGACTGGTAGGTCTGTGATACTGTGGCAATGTAACAGGCAGTGGCTACAAGATAGAGTAGTTCATGTTTCATGGTTCACAGTTCTTCTCAGCTGGTAGAATTAGCAGCTGTGGTTTGGGCTTTCGAGAAATTTCACAATGAACTTAACATTATTACTGCCTATCTTGCAGGTGTGGTGACAAAAATGGAAGACACTTGTATCAAACAAGTAACTAACCCATTGCTCTTTTCTTAATTACTGTGTTTGCATTTTGCAGTGCAATTGCGTATGAAAAGGTATTTAGTCTACATGTACGTTCCCATACTAATCTTCCTGGCTCCATCTCTGAAGGTAATGTCTGTGCAGACCAGTTAGCTGGGGCTGTTGTGCCAGATGTTTTATCTCAGGCACATCTGTCACATGGGTTTTTTCACCAGAGTGCAGCAGCTTATTGAAAACAATTTCAGCTTAGACACAAGCAAGCACAGCAAATTGTGCAAGTCTGTGCTGACTGTCAGCTGGTAGCACCCCTGCCTGCGCTTGGAGTTAATCCCTGGGGACTTTAAGCCCTCAAAATCTGGCAGACTGATGTTATGTGTATCTCTGATTGATACCTTTTCATGTATTTTTGCCTCTGCACCTATAGGTGAATACGCAAAAGATGACCAGTCATTTTTTGTCCACTTTTGCAGCCCTTGGAGTGCCCGTATCCATAAAGACTGATAATGGGCTGGCCTATACATCTAAACAGATGTCTGGTTTTTTTCACTTGTGGGGGTGCAACATGTCATAGGCATTCCACATTCCCCTACAGGTCAAGCCACTGTTGAATGGGCTCATAGCACTCTTAAGTTGATGTTGTTAAACCAAAAAAGAAGGAATGCACGAATGGGATATACCCCCCTCAAAAGAGCGCAGAAACCCTGTATGTTTTGAATTTTTAAATCACCTTCAGAACAACCAAACCCCCATCCAAAGACATTTTGGTGAATCACAGGCTTCTTTATCTATGTTTATCACTTAGATAAAGCTAAGATACTTATTAGGAATCTTGAAAGTGGAAAATGGGAAGATTCCTTTCCACTGATAACCTGGGGGCGAAGATACGTTAGTGTTTGTACAGATTCCAGTCTAAGATGGGTACCTGCAAGAGTGTTCCTACCAGCCTTGGATACTCCAGCTTAATAATCAGCTTGTGGGCAAGATAAACTTATGTTCTTAACTGATATTAATAAAATTTTAAAACAATTTTGTAGGTATTTTAGGGAAACCCTCTCAGTCAAGGCTTGGTGCTTTGGCCAAGCCTGAGCCCTGGCTGACTGGGGATTATACCATCAGACCCAGGTATTTATGCACTAAAAGAGCAATCAAGTCACTTTAACTTGCCAATCTGATCTTACAAAAGCTTGGACCCCCTTCTGAGGTAAACTTGCAAGTTTTTCTCGAGAAAGGCTCTCCAAGTTTTCACTCTGAAATGGGACTCCCATTGCAGACTGAGTGATAGTAAAGGATTTATACAATTTTAAGTTGTTTCTCAAGGTT
>VYXD01008735.1:0-15938 GCA_013397195.1 Hylia prasina
CCTTCCCATCAGAAGGCCACAGGCACCTGACAACTGATTTCAGAAATCAAACACCAAAAATCACCAAGTAATGGAGAAAGTCAGGGAGAGGAGCTCTAATTAAAGAAAAATAGACAGAGAAGTCAGGATTTGCTGTAGCTAACAAGCGTATTTGTAAAAAGCCTTGTTGCACTCCAAGGGAGATGAGCAGGAAATTTACTAAGGCAAACAATTTTACATGTCTGTACTGCATGGGCAAAGAAAGCACAACTTACATGAAGGAAAGGATAGGCTGGTAGTACCAGAGAATTCCTCTTGTTACAACCCACCCCAGAGGGTGAGGGTAACTCAGGCTCTTCTTTCCATACAAACAAATAAATTATAAATACACACACACAGACACGTGTGTGTCTCTGTGCATGTGTTTGTGTGTAGGGTTTATTTTAGAACAATTTGGTTATGATGGAAAGGAGGTATGTAGTGGGTTTGGTTATTATCTGCAGAAATATAGCAATATAAAAGCATAAAAATAACATTTAAAAATAAGTATAAAGGAAAGAAAGAAAGAAAGAACAAGACTTTATTGCTACAATTTTGATGTCCTCTAGTTCAAGTGATGGTTGCAGTCCTGACTCCCTGGGAGCAAGGGAAGCCCACAAAACACAGCGTTCAGTGGGTTAATCTCTACTACGTTCTATGTGAGAATTCCTCTCGGTGAGAATTCCCTGTATGTGAGAATTCGCCTCCTCTGAGAGGGGAGTTTCACACTGTCTATTGCAACACCGTGGTCTGTTGCAATACTGTGAATCATGTGCAGGTGGAAGGCACTCAGAAATTAGTCTGGGAGCACTTCAGGAGCCTCTGATGGTTTGTGACCCCTCCTAGGACATGACAGCTGCCTCTCGCATCAGCATAGTGGAGCAGTTCTACTCTGTCAGAAGGGATGAAAACCCTCAGGCCCATGTGTGAATGTCCTGGTTGTTCCCTGGAGGGGAGTTTTCACACATGAGCCAGCTGAGCAAAGGAAGACATTGGCATGATAAAAAGCAGTATCCCACCTCATGGGATCTGCTTCTTTTCGACCTCTTCCCTCATCTGTCCCAAATGCAGCTTCTATCCTCTGGGGATGAGTAATCACCTCCTCTGCACCCTGTGGTTACTGTGTGCATCTCAGCAAAGCACCTGCGGCTTTTTAATGACACTTTTTATAAAGTGTCATTAATCATTAACATTTCAGTTCCTCAAACCTCTATAACAATGGATATGACACAAACTTTCCCAACACTTAGACAACCAGCATCACTAGTATCACTTAAGTAGTATAGGAATATGTGCCTACACAGACAGGAAATAGTGCTAAATAAAAATAGGCGGCACAAAAGGTTAAAAAAACGTGCAGTTTGTGAAATTTGGGCTTTAACTACTTGGTAGAGAGTTAGTCCACTTTCAAGGTGCTTCCAGGTAATTTCAAAAACCATAAGGAATATCCAATTAAGCATTATGTGCATCCTGAGCATCCAGAGAATATTTCTGCTAAGTCTACTTTGCCAGCAAATAGAAGATACACAAAATTTTCAATTCTCACACTCAAGCTCCAAATGCTTTTCTGTGCTAGTGGTCAGACATGCCAAGTGAATGAGTCACAAACACAAGGACCATGTAGCCAATTCTTTTATAGTTAGGATCTCTTAGGTACCTAAAATTAGCATTTAAATTCTGTTTTAGACACATAAGCACATGGGCTTATTTTCAATCCTGCTGTGTTCTCATATGTTAATTTAAATTCACTCTGTCTTAAACATGCATACAAATAATTTGTAACATGTACTTAGATAAGTAAATAAAAACTAATTTATGGGATTTTGAAATAAATGTATCACACCAATTCTCTTATTTTGCCACTAATATTCAGAATTGTTTTTGCATAATATTTTGCAGGTTTTATTCCCTCTTTTTTTGCTATGTTCTGATTTTGGCTGGGATAGAGTTAATTTTCTTCAGAGTTGCTGGTATGGTTCTGTGTTTTGGCTTTGTGATGAAAACACTGTTAATAATTCAGGGGTGTTTTTGTTATTTTTGAGCAGCGCTTACATAGAGCCAAGGCATTTTCTGCTTCTCAGCCCATCCCACCGCTGAGCAGGATGGGGGTGCACAAGGGCCTGGGAGGGGGCACAGCCAGGACGCTGACCCCAGCTGACCCAAAGGATGATTCAGGCCAGATGGTGTCATATTCAGCATATAAAGAAGGGGAAAGAAGAAGGAAGGAAGGGCTATTTGGAGTGAAGGCATTTGCCTTCTGAGTCAGCCTTACATGTGATGAAGGCTGACTTTCATGGAGATGGCTGAACACCTGCCTGCCAAAGGGAAGCAGTGAATTGATTCCTTCGTTTGCTCTGCTTGGGCATATGGCTTTTGCTTTCCCTATTGTCTTTATCTCAACCCACAAGTTTTCTCACTTCTATGACTCTCTACCTTTTCCCCCTGGAGGGCAGTGATTGAGTGGCTACATGGGGCTTAGCTGATGACTGGGGATAAGTTTCAACAGCCAGGGTTGGGAATGGTGTTATGACAGACAAACATTTCTTCCTCTGTAGTGTAGCACTTTGCTGATCTTGGGGAAGGGGATGGCATCTTTCTGCTGATCAAGGAAGTGTTAGAGTTTACAAACACCCAAGCCCAGGAGAGAAATCTGCCTCTTGCAGCTATTTGTCCCCTGTGCGATTTCAGGAATAACAGCAGACAACCATAGGCTTACTGTCAATATTTTTATGATCTCTTTCAACTCTTTCCCCCATCCCACTGGGGTATGACTGAGTGGCTGCATGGGGCTGACTTGCTGGCTGGATGTAAACCACAACATGGCTGTATAGTAAGCAACGTGAAGAGGTCATTACATCAAAATAGGATGTCAAGTCAGTCTCTGCAAACATCCACTCATTTCAAGTCATGACTGCTTGTTTGTGATCTTTGGAGATGCATCTAATATTCAATTTCCAGAATGCTGAAATACCAAAACAAAGTAACATCAAGTAAAAAGTAGTATTTACCAATGTAATATAAGACAACCATGTCAAGAACTTGACTGATTAGTGGCTTTTGTTGAGTTCACTCAGTGTGAAAGGCTGAGTACTTTGCTTAGAGTAGGTAATAAACCAATCAGAACAGATATATGACAGCATATATATATATATTTTTAATAGATCAAGAAGAATTCTGAAATTGTGTTGCCACTTAGTGTTGTAATCAAATGGAATGACAAATCCACCACACACTTGCATTTCCTTTGTGTACTTTTTTAAAGCATATTTTTTAATCTTACATGACAGAACTTATTACTGATTAGTGTATGGATGGTGGTCTGTCTTCTTACAACACTTGACAGAGAAGCCTTACTCATAGACATGCAAACAAATAATAATTAATTTTACTATCATTAATGATGATGAATGCATTAATAAAGCAGGATAACTGGTTGATGAGGATGAAAAATAGATGAGCAGAGGAAATATATTAATTCAAAACCAGTGAAAACTGAAAATCCATGAAAAGGTACAATTTTCTATTATGGAGAATCAGCACTCTCTGGTAATGTAAAAGAATTAAACAGGCTTGACTAGCTGAAGAGTTCTGCCTGTCAGAAGGTGAAAATAATGACACTTGTTATCTGAGGAATTTTTAATCTCATTTAATATTGCTCATTCATTTTGTGCAATGACTGTGTAGGTCATTTAATATATTGTGATATTTATACAGGTATACTTGCAAAAAATCTTGACAGAACATTACAAAAAACCTTACTATTTCCACAGAAAACAAAAAAAATCTTTCAGTGTACACAGATGGGTTTAATATATGCATGAGACAATAAAAGTACCATAGATGCTTCAGTGTTTTTTCTTTTTATCTCTAGGAATTCAAACTTTAAATTTTATCTTCCTCTTTTTTTTGTTTTACATATGATGTCAGTTATATTGGACTTGTACTTGTGCGTTTGGAGCTGATGTTTGAGACCCTTTGGGTAACCTTCTCTTTTATTTTCTGATATTAAGCAGTTCTTTTACATTACACATTGAAATTGTCTCCACTTCCAGCTCAATATCTATTGAATATAGAATATAACTTTTAGTCCTGTATCTATTCAAAGATAGTGGGGTATTTTGCATTTTAATACAAGTTTGACTTTCTCAAATGCTTAAGGTTTGTTTAGCTCTGTTTCAGTTTATAGCATTTTACCATTCCATCAGTCTGGTTTATCTGATGCTCATAAATTTTAGAGTTTTCCATTTACTGAATTGAAATGTTTCCTCTTATATTCATTATTGGAAAGTTCTGCAGGTATTTATGTGTAATAAAACCTGTTGATGTTGTAGCCTTCACCAATTATAGCACACTAGTTGTCACAGCTGCCTCAAACTGATGCTGTGTTAAATATATTTATCTCAAATGAAGACTGATAAAAAAGTTCTGAGCAAGAACAGATAAGGAATTCATTCTCCACATTTGAAATCCCAGAAGTCTGAGTATTTGAGCCTGGAAATCAACAAATGCCTGTCCAGAATGTCAAGGCAGAAAGTTGTCATGAATATGTTTAGATGGTCTCCAGAGAGAATTGAAAGCTGTTTTCTTGACTGACTCTGTTGTAAATAATATAAAATCATAGGGTTTTTTATATAATAATATTAAGCCTTAAGTTAGAAAACAACAGCAAATACTTGGAATATTATGGGCAGATGTAAAAATGGAGCTTTATGGTTTATACTGAAAACAGGTTTTGTTAGTATTTATGTATTTTGGAAACAGAAACTTTCAAGAAAGTAAAGATTGGAAACAGAATTTTGGGATATCTATTATTAGCCAAAATGCGTAAACAGATATTTAAAGGCTAGATTTCCTAAAGTAGGTTAGCAAGCGATATGTTAGTGCGTGCCAGCATGAAATTTTTTTAAAAAAAGAGAGAAACAAGAGTAATATCATTTCTATAGCAGGATGTTAAAATACAATCTCTGCAATCAAGATGTAATATATGCATCATCATTTCTATTACCTTTTTTTTAAAGAAGGGTAAATCTGTGGAAGTGTTTGAGGTAGATTCTTCAGAAGAGCAAGGCCAGTGAGCAGAGCTACTTTAACCACCTACCTTGAAATTTGAAGAGAACTGTAGGATATAATAAATTAATAAATAGATTGTGGTTTTTTTTTAAACTTCCAAAACACCAGCAGTGAAAACTCAGACACATCTGCCGGTGATCCCAGAAGCAAAGGATGGCTTCTGGTATGTATACACTGTTTTCCAATTATTTTACCTCAAGTTCTGAGATCATAAGGCAGGTCGAGCCATTTATCAGTTTCCTAAAATGACCCAGTGTTAAAACTTAAAATAGTTGCGTTTCTTTTTTTTTTAAGATTCATGGAAGGAAAATTCAAAATTAACTCCACAGAAAATGATCTAATTTAAAACTTTAACAAAATATTGTATTTACTTTTTTGCCAGAATGTATGTTCTGTTTTCTGTTTCTATATTGCATGTTTAGGAACTCCTGTAATGAGATAGTAAGTGTACTAAAACATAGAAAGATTAAAAGGCTCAGTTCTTTTGTCCCTCTAAAGAAGGACAAAAGTGCCAACACTGAAATTGTGTGAGAGGTCTCAGAGAATTGAATGAAGGAAGATATTAAGTAAATACCAGTCTGAGGAATATCTTGCACAGTTAAATTGATGTGTATCTCTGGAACCTCAGTCAGCCATGGAGACAGTGGAGAGATGAGCAGGTCTGTCATTGGGATGCTCTGAAGTGGAGGTGGGCCAAAAATTAAACTTTCTGAATTTTGAAAACAGTGCAGTAAGACCCTGAGATTAGCTTAGTTGGTCAGAGCATGGTGCCAATAACACCAGAGTTGTGGGTTCAATCCCCACAGAGGCCATTCTCTTAAGAATTGGGCTCAGTAATGCTTGTGGGTCTCTCCAAAGTCAGAATATTTTCTGTGTTTGTATCTTTGTTCCCAAACAAACAGCTGGGGCAGGGGTTAAACAGACCAACAATTTCTGTACATGTTTAATAGACTCCATAAATACGCTGTATGCCTGTAGTCCACAGGGAGAGTGTAAGAATACACACCATTCCCCTTATGGATCTTCAGAACAAACTGCAACAGAGACCTGGCAGGAGTTCTTTCCTGTGAAGCGTGTAGTTATTGGACTACGTGATTTTCACAAAAATGGATTTCTGAAAACATCTTAAATTCTGTCTGCTGTATCATGGTATTACTGCTCATGGAAACGTGGGCTGGTTTGTGTTATGATAAGCAAATACATTGTCAGGACATATCAAAATTATTTCAGATTTTAAATGTTTTTTTGTTGATAATTTCTAAAAATGATCTGATCATTATGAACCTGAACACTCTCAAAAAGTTGTATGAGAGATCTGTTGCTAGCCACCCCTTGAAAGAACTGGCATGATTTGGTAACCTACCATGTTAACAGTTCTTCTGTTGGGGTGATAAAACTAAAAGCAAATGAAAGTTCAAATAAATTTTCTTGCATTTTATTTCTTTAAAGTTTTTTAAAACCTGGCCATAATGGCTTCAATCTTAAATTTGTGTTAGAAGAAATATGAAATTTGGCTTCATGAATTAATCAAAATCAAGTGAAATCAGAGCTCATGAATTATTTATAAAGGTTAGCTGAAAATCTATAAATTGCCTGTAATGCATATATAAGCATTTTCTCCAAGTCTGTGATATGCTGACATCATGTTTGTTTGTTTTTTTTTCTTTTAAGGAGAGCTATGCCAGTTTGAAATTACAAAATCACTTGTCCTTGGGGTTTATATAAAAATGTCATTTAAACATTTACATTTATTTGAAATAAAAAGTTACACTGATAAATGCAGACAGATGACCATCCAAGTAATTTGGAAAACATTGCAGGATGTGGCTAATAGCTCCAAGTATCCTTGTAGATTCCAATTATTAGGTTAAAAATACTTTGTGAAAAATATTCAATGCTAAGTAAAACGTGTGAAATGAGAAAGAGGCAAAATGCTAATATGAATATTTGATGTAGTAAAATTAATTTCCAATTAAGGACTAACCATCATCCATCTGCCAGAGGGATAAGTAGTCTTTGTACACAAAATCATTTGCAAATGAAGTTGGCCTAAAATACTGAGTTTATCTCCTTTTAGAAGAAAAAGAATAGTAATTGAAATTCAGGGTTTTTTTGTGACTAGAAAACTGCTTTATTGCAAACCAAGAAAATTTACAGTTTCTGAAATAATCAACATTCATGCACCTAAATAGTCACCTTTATGGTACAATATTGTGAATGTGCATTAAATCCTGAAACAGTCATTGTTAATAAGCGATAACAACAGAATTCTGTCCCAGTGTAAGCTTGGAGCAAGAGCTGTCATCCTGGCAAACCAGATGATCCTAGTGAGATCTGTAATTACTCCTTTCTCATTTATCCCAACAGAAGAAATTGAGAAGTCTGGACAACTTAGAGGCATCTGTGGTGAGCATTCTTGGATATAGGCAGAGTATTCGATGAGCATTCGTGTTCATAGACAGAGTAGACATGCAGAGCAGGTGAATCATTGCCACTTAGATTTTTGACACATAGTGTTCCCTGCATTGTTATCACTGACCATAGTTTATCTACATATCATTTTAATGATAAATGCCTTTAACATATCCTAGATTGTCTGCAGCAGCTTGATGAGTCGTGGTAAGTAAGCAATGAATCTCCATGCAATAGTTTGTGAAAATGTTCCTTTATGTGTGTTTTTGTAACATTCATTTGGGAACTTTCATTAATAATTGTTCTATGGAGTTCAATGCAAGCAGTAACAGAACTTAGTTATACATTGAATTGAAACCTAGGACCAGTAAGTAAAAATTAACATGAACTGTGCTCCAGCAGAACCAACCAAAAAGTTATGTAGTATTTAGGGAAGGCCTGGTCCATCTTAGAGAATATGCAGAAGGGAAGCTGAGAAAATCAAATCCAGGTAATCACATGAATGAAATTTGCTTTCTTATTGTCCTTATTCTATTGGATATTCAGAATGTTTGTTTTCACATAACCAAAGAGCAAAAAATTGGATCCAGAACACTGTATATGAACTGAAATATTCTGGTAAATACTCCTGTGCATTCTCAGGAATGTGTTTTTAATTCCATTTACAGAACCATCTCAGTCACCAGCATTCAAACTTCTTCAATGTAGGGATGACCATAAATGAGTTGCGTTTATTTCCATTGGAACAACAGAATCTATAACAAGAATTTCACAGAGAAAAAAAGCAATTATCAGAACTGCTAAAAGCTCATTGATCAAACAGAATGAGTAATAAATCTACAAAATAACCAGCTGTGTAGGCTCTATTATCTTACATCTTGCAGCTGTCAAAGTCATCAGGAAACAATTAGCAATTGGATACAGCAATATTTTGCAGCATTATTATTCACTTCCCGCCTCAGAATACTGCATTCAGCTGCTCACGCATTAACCTACAGCTGGTTTGCAGGAGACATGCAAGTTTTTTAATTCAAGATAAATGAGTTAATAAAAAGTTTGACGGCATTAAAAAAAAAACAAAAACAAAAACAAACCCCAAAACAAACCCCCAACCAAAACAAAACAAAAAACCTTCCCAAAAGTCAAAATGTCAAATAACAAATAACAACAAAAAACCCAACCAATCAACCACCCAAGCAAAAAAAACCCCACCCAAAACGAACAAAAAAACTACTCCACAAAAAAAACAGCCAAAAGGTTGTAAATGAATGTCACTAGCCAACACAAACTGTTGAATGTCACTAGCCAACACAAACTGAGCATTTCATAAGAAGAGGAATTATGTGGTGTTGGTTTTAAACTCTTCCAGCTATTATGCACACAAGTCATTGAGTTTGACTTATCTTACTTAAAAATATTTTTAAGGCTTTTATTCTTAGTGTAGTGTGGAAGTCCATTCTTTTGGATTTCTAAAACACCCAGGCTAAGTGGTTTCAATTTCTAGGAAATCAGACATACAAAATGCAGTTTGAGCAAATGAATTAATTCAAAATTTACAGTATGAAGAGGCCAAGCTTGAATTGGATCATAATTGAGAACAAGTAAGAGCAGTACACAACAAATCTGGTGTAGGGGAGTATAGTTGACAGGACCAGAGAGATTATATGAGGACCTTAAATGAGGAGGGTAAACTTTATAAATGTTAATAGGTAAAAGTTATACAAAGTTGAATATGAGAGGAGGTATTTTAAAAATTAACACATTCTTGTGAAATTAATATTAATAAACATCCACATTACTTAGAAAAATTCTAGCTTTTGAACTTCTAGAAAAATCTATACATCCTGAAAAAAAAGAACATTATATGACATTCAGAGTTTTGCTACCCAGGTAAATGATGCTGGATTTCTTTCTGATGTGTTCTCTTAACAAGAAATAAGAACCCTCCCCCTGTCCCCTAGAGTACACACTTTTATTTCCAAGGTTCTTTTATACCACATAGCATTTGGTAGAAATAAGGATAGGTAGTATTTAGCTGGGTTATTTTCAGAATTGACATGAAAAAGATGTATATTTAACATTTTTGTCAAGCAGATGTAAGAATATGTATGAATGAGGGTTGTTAATCACAATAAATGTCAAAACTATTAAAGGAGTGAAACAACAGTGAATCACCTCTTCCTAATGGTGATAGTGACATAGCTTAGGCTGCTAGAACTCTGAACTCTTGTCTTTTCTTGTACTTGATTCAGGATTTCCTAGAAAAGAGCCTGAGAACAGTTGTCATTAAGGTGTTACTCCTCTATTATGGCTTGAAGTGCAAAAGATGTGAATACTGAGAAACATAAAAATATACTTTTTAAATGCTTGCCTTCACTCTTTTCACTTCTCCTTAATGTTCAAGTAAGTGATACATGGCTCAGAAGTATTTAAGATGCTTATTTTGCTTCTTTTGCCAACTACTTTATAACTAAATAACAACCACAAGAATGCCCAAAAACTGCAGGCAGCCTGGAGATGGAGATGTAGAAATTAGTTTTTGTTTGTCCCTGTACCATACCTACTGTCTTTGTTAACATCTACCACAGTTTCTGAGTTGGCAACCCAGTTACATATTGCTGATGTGTTATACAAGGAAAGTCACAGGAGAAATTATTTCGAAATAGTGTATGTATGGATTTAGATAAGAACAGTAGACAAGAACAGGCTGATATGAGTAATTTAAGCATGTTTCTAAGTGCTTACAAACATAAGTTTGTTTTTTGAGATGTAGAAGGATGTTTTTTCCTAGAAAGAAATTAGAGAGTTTTAACTTGGAACAGACAGATGGTCGTCATCTACTAATATTCCTGGGTACATTTTTCAGTTACTTTGGCAATTTACAATGGACTCAAGTTATAAATCAGTTGTAGGTCACTTGTTGGAAATCTTTTAAATGTTTCCTGTACCTCTCATACATAATAGAAATCTACTTCTAAAAGTGAAAGAAATCCAGCTTGAACCAAAAGATAGTGTTTTAATTCTAATCACATCAAACAACACTCATTAGAAATTGCAAAAATCCTCAGAATGCTTATTATTCTTGTGGATTTTAGTATAATTTCTTACCTAAGTATTCACCACATGAAAACAAATATTTCCTGTTAGGTTGAAATATACTTATACCATTAATCCCTATTATTAAATCTTCTAATTTAAATATACATACCTTTAATTTTAAACAATTTTTCTAATGTTAAATGTTAAAAATGTGAGATTTTTACTACAACATGAAATGCAATTTAATTTATAAAATCCCTTCATATCTTAACATATGTAAATTAAAATAGAACTAGGGTTATGCCAAGCAACACTGGTTTCCTGCAATCTAACCTTGGTGAGGATTAGGACCATTTTATGACAAGTAGGGGACAGTTAAAACTGAAATAATTTTGGATATGGTCACAAGAGATATCCTGAGCTAGTGCTGTTAAAATGTACAAAGTTCTTTGCATCCTCTGATTTTCTAGCTGCTTCTTTCCCAGACTCTTCAGAGCAGAGTCAGAATTTTTTTCCCTATCTAGGCCTGACTCTGGAGGGATTGTGAATGATTGGCACAGAAAGAAAAAGCAGAAATGCCTTTGAAATAACATTTGATGGCAGCACTGCAAGAGCTGAAATCTGTTCTATGTCCTTATTCAATATGCATGTGTATCACAGACTCAGTACTAGGCAGCATCTGATACATGGATCTCTTAAGGGCAAGTCCTGCCTGAACAGCCTAATCCTGCAGTGGAGTGACCAGTGGACAGTGGAAGGGCTAGGGATGTTTTTTGTCTGGAGTTCTGCAAAGCTTTAGACACTGTTCTTCTAAACATCTTTCACTGAAGATTGGAGAAAGATGGATTTGACGAGTAACTTGTGGGTGGATAAAGAGTTGGTTGGATGGTCACATGCAGAGGGTGGTGGTCAATGGCTCAGAGTCCCAAAGGACAACAGTAACAAGTGATGTCCCTCAGGGGTCCAAATTGGGACTGTTTTTATTTAATATAGTCATGACATATGTGAAGAGATCGTGTGCACCCTCAGCAAATCTGCAGATGATACCAAGCTGAGTGGTGCAGTGACACTTGTGAAGGATAGGATGTCACCCAGAGAGACCTGGCCAAGCTTGAGGAACGGGACTGTGGAATCTCATGTGGTTCAACAAGGCCAAGTGCAAGGTGCTACACCTGGGTCAGGGCAATCCCCAGTATCAATCCAGGCTGGGAATGAAGGCATTGAGAGCAGCCCTGCTGGAAGGACTTGGGGATGCTGTGGATGAGAGTCTGGACATGACCCAGCCATGGCACTCACAGCCCAGAAAGCCAAATGTGTCCTGGGCTGCATCNGGACGTCTCAGGGGTGACTGACAAGACCCAGGGAAGGGCTAACAAATGATTGACATAAAACGACTTTGGGGTAAACAACTCAAAGGCGGGAAAAACGGGACAAACCACTAAGGATCTGAGGGAAGGAATGGGGGGAACCGGGAGAGTCCAACTGGGTTACATAAAATTTTTGACTTTACAAAACTTAACACAAAGGCTTCAGAACTTCACAGAACTTTACAAAATCGTTATCAAACGCATTCCCACATGCACCCAGCACAAGAAGGCACCTCTTGGAGAGAGTTCAGAGGAGGCCAAAATGATCAGAGGGATGAACAGCTCTCCCGTGAAGAAACTGGGCTGAGAGAATTGGGATTGTTCAGATGAAGCTGAGAAGGCTTTGGAGTCATCACATTGCAGCTTTTCCAGTGCCTGAAGGGAATCTACAAGAAAGATGGGGAGAGATTTTTACAAGGGCATGTAGTGACAGGACAAAGGGGAATGGCTTTAAACTAAAAACCAGTAGATTTAGATTACATCTTCGGAAGAAGTTCTTTACTGTGAGGGTGGTGAGGCACTGGAACAGGTTGTCAAGAGAAGCTGTATGTGACCTGTCCCTGGAAGTGCTCAAAGCCAGGTTGCCTGGAGATCTGAGCAGCCTGCTGTGGGAGGTGTCCCTGTCCATGGCACAGGAATTGGAACAAGATCATCTTATAGTCCTTTCTAACCCAAAGTATTCTCTGATGCTATGACATAAGGTCATCTGCAATCCCGCTATGTAATTGCCATGAATTGCTAGAAGTTTCTGTATGGAGGTCATGTAATAAATAAATATTATTTAATAAACACCCCAAAGCTTTAAAAGTCCAAGACAACACAAGAAGATTACTGGAAGTTGAATTGAAATGTCCCTGCTCTTGTTTTACACATGTAACCCTGCACTGACTTGATCTGCAATACATATGAAACATAGCACTGTTTAGTCCTAATGTACAGTAGTAAATCGAAGGGCTAAAGACACCTTATAGACTGGATTTGCATAAATATAAACAGACATTTAAAAAATTTCTACAGGTGGATGTGAACAAAAAATCTCTTCTAACTGATTTGCGCAAGGCAATTTTTAAGAAGCTGTGAACTAAAAGAAAGGTATAATACCTCATAATACCTCTCTTAACTACATGCGTGGACAATAAGAAGCACTGGAAATGGTGCAGGAAGTGCCTGTTGTGGAATGTTTTCTAATCAGTGTGATTATTCTTCCCTTAGCTAAAAAATAATGTGGGATTTGCTTCTCAAAAGGCTCTTATGCCCTTCAGCTTCACTTGCAAGCTGTTCCATATGGCAATTTCTCTATGCATAAAATCCATCTTGCTTTTCCTGGAGAGAGATGCAGACCCCCTGGATCTACTGCCTTTAGGCTGAACTTTACTGACCCTCTGTAGACGGAATCCGAATTTTAAATCTCTGGGTCATTGTGGTTATTCTTTATGCAGCTTCTGTGACAGCTCGTGATAATATAATTTAATATGACCTGAAGCTATACTTGCTACCTGTAAACCAGACATATTAGATGCCTAGTATTAATTCTGGTGTGTAAACAAAAGTTCATTAGGGAAATTATTCAGGGCAATAATACTCATTTTATCATAAATTCTTAGAAAAAAGGCATTATTATTTAAATGCATTATTTAAGTCATGTTGAGAAAAAATAAATCCAAATTTTCCTAGCATAAGTATGATGCAAAGACAGCCTTCAGATCAGTTCTTACAGAAGAACCAAGTATATGAAGCTAAAAATATGATAAATACTATATATACCCTGTGTTACTATTCACGAAGGTATTCAAATTGCAGGGGTCTGATATGATTAGAACTTTGGAACTGGATGGCCAAAACAGAACACCAATTCTGCAATTAAATGTCTTTGAGCTCTTTTAAGATAGAATAGCAGAAAATTGTTGGGATGTTTACTTCACAAAGGTTGACAAATAATGGCAGGCATTGTTAAAGCATATGACAAACTGAATGCATCAGAAGAAACAAAAGAAATTCCAGGGAAAGAAAAAGATGGACAACACACAATAATAAGATTAAGTAAATGGGCCAAGGGAAAAATAAAAAAACTCAAAGCAATCCATGTTTTAATACTTTAGATCTATTGCAGAATACTCTTAGACAAAGAGAAAATCTGCTGATTCCTGATGTCAGAAGTTCCACAGTGATGATGCACAGGATTTGATAGACCAGGATTTCTCATACACAGAAGCATTGTTTCTAGGTAAAGTTTTTGAAATACATGAAACAAATATCTCAGTGTTATAGGAACAATTTCTAACACCAGGCAATAGACTTGTCCTTCTCTCCTTTTCATTTTTTTCTCACTATTTTTAATATCTAACATGCAGAAACAAACTTGGTAGTTATACGTCAAAAATATAGAAAACAAACCCTGGGGTCAAGTTCAATGCATAGCATATATGTATCTGTAATTGCTATCATATATTAAAAATTCAGAGACAATGACCTGGAAAATAAAATATTCTGGAGGAGATAGCACAGGAACTTTTCAGGTTGCATAAACATGTGTCAGTTGTGAGAATTCAGAGTATAAATTTGGTGCTGACATTCACATGGGGATTTCATAAACTGATTCCACTGATTGCTCTGCTGAGACAAAGCTCTTGTATGATTGCATTTTTCAGGTGTTCACTTGTATTTAAGTTATGAATTTTGAAACTTCCTAAAGAAAAATTGAACTTTGTCTGTGTAATTTCTTCTAGGAATTCAAGCCATGACCTGAGGCTGTTTCACTGAAGTGGAGAACCTCAGAGTATCTCTTTCACCTCTAAGCCTTTTTCCCCCCTTATATTTGCACATGAAAACATTTTATCCCATTTTAAGGTGATTCCTATAGTTTTCCCAAAATTAATAAGAAATTATCTTTTTTTCTTTGTGTGTAATCTCACTAAGATATGATTTGATTTCAAGATTGTTTTCAGAATTCTTTTGCAGGGAATTGCTATGTGTCGCTGAAGTTTCATCAAGTCCTTGATTTACAGCAAGCAGAGCTGCTTTTGGGAATCTGTATTGACCATTCTAGTTATTTCTGAGTAACACATTCCTTATTACCCACAGGAAATTTAGTTACAATATGAATAAAGCTGCCTGTATTCTAGGATGCTTTATATGCTTTTAGCTTTTCATTTTGGCTCTGCTATACTCATCCTGTCAAGCTGTATTTTATGTTAAATGATGTGATTTATAATAAACTGTTATTTAAACCACTATGTGAAACTTAAAGGCATGACAGTAGAGGCCAGAACTTACATTCCTGGCAAATGTGAAGTTAAGCTGTTAATGACATTAGGTTCAGCCATGACTCTAACCATATATTCAGTAAGACTTGTACCTTGAGCAATAGAACCAACAGAAACTTAGAACTTCCTGATCTACCAGATCTTGAATTTTTCTTTTTACTTTTTCTCTAAACAAGTAAGTCAAATAAGTAGATCACGAGGTTAGGAAAAAAAATCTTTTCCAAACCCAGGGATCATTTATGACATTGTTTTTTAGCTTTAGACAACAGATTACATAGTCAAAATTCCTGACTCAAACCTTCTTTGTTAATTTTGGTAGACTCTACCTGCTTGTTGCAATAATCTTGATACTGACTCAATTCAGAAAATTCACACTGGCTTTAGTTGCAGTAGTGTAGTGTTATTACTCTGAATGAAGTGTATTTCAGAACAAGCTGATCATAACAGCTCAGTAACTTACTTGGTTTTTGCAACAGCAAAATATCTGTGCTAATGATTCAAAATCCTCCATGGCATCTAGCCTTTGGAAGGGAAAGCTACTTATTAATGATTCTTTGCCAGACTCCTTCTCTTTCTAGGCTGTGCAAAACCCCCAAACTTTTATTTAAGTATCAGTATGTCTGATGGTGAGTCATTGAGGAGCAGGGTGTGGAGCTTCCTGTGCTGATGAGTGGCTGATTATAATAGGTTTCTGGGGAGCGCGGAGACCCGGAGCGCGGCGAACAGGAGAGTCTCTGGGGTGTGAACAAGGCAGTTTGTGCAGGCAGGG
>VYXD01008739.1:5690-66707 GCA_013397195.1 Hylia prasina
ACCGCCCTCGGCCCTGCCCGTGCCCAGGTGAGGCCCCGGTGCCCTCCCGCTGCTGCGGGAGAGGGAACGATCCATCCCCCGGCGCAGGCTTGTGCTGCTCCACAATCCGAGCTGCAGTAACAGGATACACCAACAGGAGGGTTCGGTTCGTTCTGGGGTACCGGGCGAACGCCAAGGCCGGGGCAGGGCCGGGGGGCNGGATCCCGCGAGGGACCCTCGAACTCCTCCGAGCCCCCCAAAATCCTGTGGGCGTCGATGGGAGCGGTCAGCTCAGGGGGCGAGAAGGGAAGCAGAGCAGCTCAGCCAGGGCCACCCCTGTCCCTCCCTGTCCCTGTCCCCGTCCCAGCTGGGCACTGCCGCAGCTCCAGGCACGACCCGCGTGTCCCAGCGCCGCTGCGGGAAGGAGGGAGGATCCTGGAGAGGTGAGGAGCAGCCCGGCCCATCAATCACACACCGCCCTGACGCCTCACGCTGCACCAGGAGCTGCTGCTCGGGGCCCGGAGCTGTTTGGTGGCACCAGCTCTGCGCGGTGACAGCCAGCCCCGGGCTCCGCCGGGATCAGGGAGCGCGTTCCCGCCCCGACGCACTAAATCCAGGAGCTTTTAGAGCAGCGGAGCAGATGGAGATCTTGGGCTGCGTGAGGACAGGCCCCAGGACTCGGGAGATGGCTCAGAAATACCGACGGGGGCGAGGGAGAGTCCTTAAGGGCAGGACACAGCTGGGATTTACAGCTCTGATCCGGCTCCTCTGCACGCTCACACGGCAGGGAAACGCCTCGCCGGGCACTTCGCGTCCTGGAGCCTCCCCTGCTCCGAGACGGCTCCTCCGAGGGCTCCGAGGGGTGAGAGGAGGTGATGGGGAGATGAAAAATAAAACACGCTGAGTTTTACAGCGAAACACGCCCGGCAAACGGAGACAGCGTGTCCCGAAACGGCCTTTCCCACATCGCTGCCTGCACGGGAGCGCCTGGGGCCGCCTGCGAGCGGAGCTGCCTGCGGCACTGGGACCGGCAGCGTCCCACAGCATCATCACCGCGCGGCGCCCGAGGCGTGCCAGGCACTTAATAAGCGCCGTTGTTGGATTAATTAGCAGGGAATGTGTCACGCCGAGCGCCAGGCCGCGCCGGCTGCGGGAGCACGTGGCTCAGGGAGACCCGGATTAAATATGCATGAGGCAGGGAGCCGTGAGGGGGGCTCAGCCCCCCGCCCGGGCACGGCCGTGTCGGGGGAACCACAGCACGGTCGGGCACGGCTGCAGACGCGGCTCTGCCTTCGCTCCCGAGCGGGGCTGTTTGTACCTCCCCTCCTGCCCAGCTCGGAGCCCAGGCAAGGCCGGGAGCAGCAGCACCCCCGAGGATCCGGGATCCCCCGGGGGCTCAGGCAGCAGCTCCAACGCCGAGCAGGGCCCGGGGGGCTCAGCCGGTGCTGGACACCAAGGGGAGGGTCCCGGCTGCCAAAAACCACCCGAGGCTGCCCAGGGACACCCAATGGCTCCCAGCAGCAGCCCTCGGGCTGGCACGGGAGGAGGAGAGCAGGGAGATGGGAGGCCAAACCTGCAGGCGCGGGGCTGGGGGAACACCCCGGCTCGGGGAGGACAAGGATGGGCCGGATCTGGGCTGGATCCCTGCGTGGGCAGCGGGCAGCAACGCCCGGGAGGCGCCACGGCCGAGCCCTGCCAGGGCCGGAGCACGGGGGCCGGCCGGGGCACTGCAGGCAGCTGGACACCGCCCCGGGCATGGAGTCAAGGCCGACAGACCGTTCCGGTCACGGGCGTGAGTCACTGGCTGTGACAGCGGCCCTCAAATGCCACTCGGGAGCCTTTGCTGGCAGAGCACCGGTTCCTACGCCCCGAGGCGCTGCCCGGGCATCCAGGCCCGCACAGCCGGGGAGGGGCTGCCCGAGCCCTCCCTCCCTCCGGAGAATCCGACCAGACCCGGCCGGGGCCACACGGAACCAGCAATCCCAGAGCAAACCTTGCTTTCCCCAGCCAGGGCTGACTCCAGGCAGCTCCCAGCAGCAGGGAGACTCCAGGGGGGCTGGGAGCTGCTGGGAACACCGGCCTGCCCCCCCTTTTTCCTTCTCAGAAGCTTTTCACAGCCTCTTCCCGGGCTCCTCCTCCTGCGACTTTCCCAGCTGCTGTCAAACGCCACCTTGGCAGCTGCTTCCTCCATCCTTCCTGTTCATCCCGACGGATGATGGAGGGCTGGGATCGCATGAGGGGGCTCAGAGGGGAATCACAACCCATCTCCCACCCGAGGGTCCCCGAGCAAGCCCCACCCTGCCCTGGGACAGCCTGTGAGTGAGCTCTGTCTTCCAAAGCCGATTAAAAATACATGCAGCATCAAACTAATTACGCTGATCAATTAGCATTCGTGGAGCAGAGTGGGCACAGGAGGGGGCACACGGGGAGGAGTGGGTGGTTCAGCGGGGTCAGAGCCCACCCTGCGCTGCCCCGGCACCCCCCGCGGTCCCCGGCACTGTCCAGGACCGGGGCAGCACATTTGGGGGGTGCCCAGGCCCCCACTTCCCTCCCTGTCAGCAACAGATGCCAAACTCCGCAGCGCTGCTGAAATTAGGTCAGAGATCGCCCGCGGCACACGGAGCATTGCTCATCCTGCCGAGGCTCTGGGGCAAGGGCGAGAGGCCCCGGGGCAGCCCCACAGCAGCGGCCACCCCCGGCCCCAGGGCAGCGAGGGAAGGAGGGATGGGGAGGTCTGGAGCAGCCCATACATCCCCCCGTGCCCGGGAGGGAGCGGCAGGGATGCGGGGCTCCCGCGTGCCGCTGAGTCAGTGCTCGTGGAAGCTGGGAATGAAGCATCCCCAACACCCCCGCGCACCTGGAATCGGCCCCCAGCACCTGATGGGGCGGGGAAACCCCACGGGGACACAGGGGCTGGCTGATTCCTTCTGGAAAGCAGAGCAGAGCCCCAGGCGCCCGCAGCGATGGTGCCCAGCCCCTGCTCACACCAGCCTTTACTCTCCGGCCTCCCCATGCCGGCGCACAGGATGTACCGACGCTGGATTTGGGATGGGTTGTGCTCCACAATTGGCAACGCTTCATAGATATTCATCAGCTCTGTGGAAGCATCCAGGGCTGGGAGAGGAGCCCCGGCGCATCGCGGTGACCGCGGGCTGCCTGCGACCCCCAGCCCCGTTCGCCGGGCACTGCCGACACTCAGGGCCCTTCCCAAGGGCTGGAACAGCGGCACCGTCCCCGACACGCTCCTGCTGCAGCTCTGCTCCATTCCCAACTGCGGTTTGGGCAGCAGCTCCCTGCCCTCGCTCCCGGCGCAGTTTGGCAGATCCCGGGCAGGAGGATGGGGAACAGCGCGGCGGGGAAAGGAGCCCACTCCCAGCAAAATGGGATTTATCCACCTGCACTCGGAGGCTCCGCGGGGAGCACACAGACCTGCCTGAGCCGGGGGCTTCTCTTCAGGCTGCGCAGGGGGACTCGGCTCAGAGGGAGCGCCAGGAGAGGCCAGGATGTTGTCCCCAAGGGACCGGGATGTCCCCGGCCCCGATGGTGCCCCACAGGTGCCGTCCTGCCCTGCCTCGGGCCGCAGCAGCCCAGGCACGAGCAAGAACCACATCGAACTTAATTGGATCCCAGTTTAGTGCAAACAGAGTGAAGGCAGGTGACATTTACCTAGCGGAGTAATTGATATCCGAGTAATTTGTTGGAGTAACCTCATTACACGCCAGCTGGATTTCCACACCCTCCCAATCCCGCTCATTACAAACAAGGTTTGTGTGTTAATCAGAGCGCTTTAATCACGGTGCTGCCCACCATCCCTCCAGCAAGTTACAAAGGCACCAGATTTATCACGGACTCTAAACATTCCCAAGAATCGCTGGGTATTTTATCAGCAGGCAGTGCCGCTCCTCGGAAGAACAACGGACATTTGTCCCTCAAGTGGTGGCACAGGGGCAGAGCCGGCTCCTGGCACCACCTCTCCTCCCTTCCCGCAGGCTCTCCTCCATCCCAGGCCCGGCTGATCCTCCTCCTCCTCCTCCTCCCCAGCGCAGCCAGGAGCTGTTCCCTCACCAGAAAGCGGCTCCAGTCACAACAGGAGCCGCCGGCGGAGCCTCCCACGTCGGCAGAGCCTCCCTCCCCGGCTCGGGGCTCTCCCGAGCGCTCCACGAACACAAAACCACCACCAAATCCCTGGCTCCAGGCTGCGGCTCCCGGGCAGCAGCGGCGAGCAGTGACCAGCTGGGCTCTGCAGGCAGAGGCACAGCGTGCCAGGCGGGCAGGCCAAGAAAAGCAGGAAAAAGCGCGTTCCTAAGGAAACATCCTGCATGGAGCCCCCGAGGTGGGAACCAACCCAGGAATTAATCACGGGCTGCTTTCAGAGCCTGGGTTTGTGGTTCTAAAGCAGATCGGGCTGCCAGGACGGGGACAAGGCACTCCCAGCGTGTCCCCACGGAAGGACCCAGCTGATGTGGGACCCCACAGAGCAGCCCCGGGGCACCTCTGCTCTGCCCTCTCCTCCTTTAGCCCCGGGGGCTCATGCCCGGCTCTGCTCAGCACCGATGATCCTTGGCCACCAAAATTCCACCCCGTAGCCCAAGAGGGGAAGGGAGCACCTTCCATGTCCCCTCCCTCGGGGGGACACGGCCCCAGCCCCCCAACAGCAGGGATCTGTGGATCTGTTGCCCCACGGACTTGCTGCCTTGCTTCGCCACAAGCCGCTCCATCACCCTAATGACACAGCTCATCATCATCTCATTTGCTATTAATTTGCTTGTCAAGAAGAATTCTGCTCATTTGCTTTTAATTAATGGGGTCTTAAAGCCGGGGGGTTGGCAGGGCTCTGGTGAGAGGATCGGGGAGGATCAACCAACACCAACTACGGGAACAGCAGTTGGGGTGGAGAACTATTTATAGGACAAAAGGAAGGGAAAAATCAAAAATAAAGGACAAAAGGACAAAAAAAAAAGAAAAAGAGCACAAAACAACCCTGCAGGGGAGCCATGACGTTCCCCAGCGCCCTGGTACAGCCGGGCTCTGCCCAGGAGCCACAACGAGGCCTCAGCTGCCATGGGAGGGACCGACACTAAAAACGCCCATTTAGGGCCAGAGCTGGGACGGAGAGCTGGGGAATGCTCCGAGATCCGAGGGACACAGCTGCCCCAGCCAGCCCCACAAACACCAAAAGCTCCAGGAATGGGGGAGGGAGGGGGCTCAGCTGCCTGGGCCCAGCTCCACAGCCAGCCCGTGGCTCAGACCTGCAGCTGGACCTGGTTTGGGGGATCAGGAGGGAACAGCCCCTCCTAAACCCACCCAAGGGGAAGAGGAATGAGAACTGGGGGCAGGGAGGGGGGAAATCCCAATAAAACGCTTCCCCAGCCCTTGGCAGGAGTGTCCCAAAATACAAACCCTGAGTCACTGGAGCTCAAACTGCACAGGCAGCACCTACACTGCCACAAGCTCCAGACACGGAGGTGGGAACTCATCCCACCCAGCTTCAGACACCTGTGACAGAGCTGCTCACCCAGGCTGCCTCAGAGCTCACAGAACAAACAATTGCATCTAAAGCATCTCCTCTCCCTTCTCCCGGGACCCCAGAGGAACAAGGCGGCTGCAGGGATCCTCCTTCCTGATCTCCAAGTAAAACAGAGGGAGCAGATCCAGAGAATCTGCAGCAGAACCACTGGGCACCTGGGAGTCAGGAAACCCAACCCCAAACCAATTCTGCCCCGGTTTGACACCAGGAGCCATCACTGGGCAGCCACATCCCTGCTCCAGCCCCACAGCTCATTCCCCAGCAGCACTGGGAATGACCAAGCCCTGAGACAGCTCCAGAGACTCCCAACCAGTCCCAGATGGAAATGGTGAAGAGAAAACCCCTGTGGACATAACAGGAGGCTTTACAACCAGTCAGCAAGAAGTACTTTCCTCTTGATTCCCAACAACTTTACACCCAGGAAAGCCAATTTCCAGCAAACAGAGAGTTAAAAAAGACAAGCTGCGTAAGAGTTTATTTCAAACGACTCTCAAGCTCCAGTCTCTGAGTTTCTGTTAAGAGGTTTCAAGCATTACAAAGCGATTTTCCCTTCCCAGGGTTATAAACCAATTAGATAAAGACCAAGTTAATCCCTTATTGTGTCCAAAGAGGCACAAGCAGACACCAAACACAGAGATTAGTCCCTTCCTTTAAGCACCCGTGTTTGGGCAGCTGGGAGAGCATCCCAGGGCTCAGGCAAAGCCCAGAGCCAGGAGCACAGAGCCCCTGGCTGCAGCAGGGCTGCCTCACACTGCAGCACCATCCTCCTCCTAAACCCTCCCCAGGTGACTTCATCCAGAGTCAGCTGAGTCTACCTGGACTTGGAACGAGAGGAGTTCAGAGCCTCACGCAGAGGGAGGCCGGGGCAGTGATTCAGAGCCATTTTTATGCTGGTTTTTCTTACCTGATTTTCCCTCACCCCTGGGCAGAGGCAGCTGGGGGGCTCAGGCCAGCTGAGGACAGCAGTGCCCAGCCCTGGATCCCTCACTGAGCATAGGGACCCTCCATGGATCAATCCCCCAGACCCCAGCAGGAACACCCAGTGACAGACCCTGAACAGCCACAGCCTCACGTTCCTGCTGGAGCTGGGCTCAATTCCTCGAGCTTCTGCCCAAATCACAGCTTTGGCTGCAGAGCCTCCCCTGACCAGGCCACCCCAAATCTCTCATTGTCAAACACCAACCAGAAGCACAAAAAACCCACCAACAGATCAGGGATTAAAACCACAGAGATTAAACATGAGATTAAACCCAGACACTCACCCGGGGAAGGAGAAGCCACAGTCCCACATGCTGAAGGTTCCCCAGTTCTGCCAGGGCCATCCTGGAGGAGCTGCTCCCCACAGAGCCTCCTCCAGCAGAGCTGAGCCAAACTGGGGCTTCATTCAGCACACCTGGGGTCAACTTGCAGTGGCAGTGCTGTCACCCAGAACTTGTGAGGAGCCAGGGATGACCCTGTGGCCTCCCAGCACAGGCCAAAGCAACCAGAAAATCCAGATGGGTTTCCCTGGTGTTCTGCCCAAGAGGTGTAGGAAGGAGCCGCACCCTGCCCACCCTGTCACTTGTGCCTGAATTTGTGACAGGCTTTAGGGGACTGACCCATGGCCAGAGAAGTGGCTGGTTTGTGTGGGGTTGGAATGAGGAGTAAACTGATCCCTGCTGGCTGTGGCTCTGTCCCCACGCTGCTCCCTCGGGACGGGACATGGCCGTGGCAGAGGAGGCTGTGTGTCCATGCAGGGAGGGGACAGGGCTGTCCCCCAGCCCTGACCCCTGCCACAGGCAGCACCAGGCTCCCACAGCTCCCTGTGCCCCGGGCCTGGCAGCAGCCCCGGCCCCACAACCCTGGGATCAAAGGAGCAGCTTCCACTACGGATCTCCCTGCCAGTCTCTGTCCACCCATGGACAAGCCCTGGTGTGAAACAGCCCCGAGGCTTCCCAGGACAGGAGGCTCCTGTGCAGGGCCTGGCAGCTGCAGCTGCTGCAGCTTTGGCTTTTTAAACCTATCAGCAAAGGCTGTTTAGTGGCTGTCCCCCTGTCCAGCACTGCCAGGACCAGCCCCTGCAGGGGGAGCAGGGTTTGCCACCTCCTCCCTTTTCCCACCCGTTTTCAGGAGGGACAGCTCAGACCCCAACACAGCAGAGACACAACAGGCTGGAGCAGCTCCAAGACAGAGAAAAGAACAAAAGTTGTACAACAAATTTATGCAAAACTGAGGTTAAAACAGCCCACAGGAGCTGAGTACCCCTCCCCTGTGCAGTGGAAATGTCTCAGCATCCCTGTAAATCACCCCCTGCAGCTGCCCAAGGACTCCAGTGCAGTGCTGCAAACCCAGCCTTTGCTTACATGAAGATTTTAACAATACTTGAAAATGAACCCTGAGTAGTTCAGTGCAAGGATTCTCCCTGAGCAGTGGCTGGTGCTGCCCTGTGGGACAGAGCCTGGCACAGCTGTCCCTCAGGGTGGCACTGGGCTCCTGCATCCAGCAGGACTCAACCTTGGTGCAGGACACGACCCAGCGAAGAGGAGCTCTGCACTTTCTTCTGGCACCAGACTAATCCTCCAATTCAGCCTCCTTTTTGCTGCTGGGAACAGAAAGCACAAAGTAGGAAGTAGTTTTTAAAAAAGTAGAAGCCAACAGGCACAAACAAGTGGCACTTGGTGAGCCTGAGCTCCTGCACCTCAGGGGACCTGCCATGGATTTACCTTGAACTGACACCCACGGGCCCACCTTATGTAAGAGTGGGGGCTCTGACCCTCCCCAAGACCTGGGGGCCAAAACCAGCTCCCTGCAGGTATTTCTGTTCATCCTCAGGTCACACCTGTGGGCGTCAGGGCTTTGCTTATGAGCAGTGCTGAAAAAAGACCAAATCCCCTCTGCCCTTCCCCAGCTCAGGACATGGTGCTGTCGGAAGCAACGTGTGAGGCAGGGTGGCCACACGGAGCAGAAATCACCTTCTGCTCCCCACTGAGCTCACCTTATTACCCTGCCTGGACCTTTAATGCCATTACTGCAGCTGATGCCACGAGCAGATCCCCCTTTGCCCACACACCCACCTGTCTGGGCTGGCAGGGACAGCCTCCAGCACCTCCACTGGAGCACAGGGCTGCTTCCGAAGGAACTCCCTGGACCTAATGTCAGCCTGCAACCAAGGAGGAAAAGGAGTGAGCAAGGGCTGAGCAGCCTGGCTGGTGCCTCTGTCATCCCAGAGTGTCCCCACTGTCAGCACATCCCACCAGGAACACTGGGTGGCTCAGCAAGGCACAGCCTGGGGCAAGGAGAGCACCAGGCACACCCCAGGAACTGTTAGAAAATGTTGCTGGGCATTTACTGGGTGTTCTTGCCCCCACCCTGAGGTGTTTGCTCAGCCCTCGAGCGCTGCACAACACCAGCAGCAGACCCTTGATGCCGTCACAAGCACACCCCGGGCTCTTGGACAACTTTGAGGACTGGCAGTTGATTTTTCCAGTCCTTCAAAGTTTTTTCTCTTTAAGAAACTTCTCTCCCAAACGCACTGACTGCTGTGCCATTTCCCATCCACTGCTGTGCCCACCTCAAAGGCAGAGTGTCTCTCCCTACTTACAAAGCAAGATGTGACCTTCCCAGCTGGAAAAGCTGCACAGTGTCTGGTGACTCAGAAATTGGGTTAACACATCCCCAGGGACTGTCCTTGAAACATTTGCTGCTCTCCACCCTGTGCTGCTCCCGAGGAGCCTCTCCTGCAGCCCCCAGGCCCCAAGGCCTTGGTGGAGGCTGTGCCTGCTGCTGGAACCTGCTCCACAACTGCAGAGCCTCCTGCCAGCTGAGAAGGAGAGAGTTACATAAGGGGTGGTTTGTTTGGGAGATTTTTTTTCCCTTCTCTCTATAATTGGACAGTTTCATAACCGAACTGACAAATAACTTTGATCACTCTTCAGGATAAGCGATTACGTGATGGATTTTATAACCAGGGAATGAGGCTGCTCAATAGTCCCCACGGGGAGACCAAGGAGCAGCAGGCACAGCTACCAACTATTTTTCTAGCGAAGAAAAACCCCAACCACGTTCTGCTGAGAATATCAGCTTGATGAGGTGGCAGTTCCCAGGCAGGGCTCACTCCTAACACAGCACTGGAGTCAGCTTAAGGCAGTGATTAACCACGGACTACTCAATAAAATGGATCACTGGCCTGCAATGATCCTCACAGATTTGGGCTACTTTCAGAGGGGATGAGTGCTGGCTGTGGAAATGTTGCCTGGCCTGAGGGGCCAGGGTGGTCCCTGTGCACAGCAGTCTTGGAGGGGGCACACCCAGCAGGAGCTGGAGTCTCAGGACAGCAGTGACTGATGCCCAGTCCCAGAGGAGAGGCTGAGGCCTTGCCTCATTCTTCTGAGGGCAAGTGTTCCGTGTTTCACAGAGGGTGACCTGCCCTCCCTGGGGGGCTGGCTGTCCTCAGGCTGTGCCAGCAGCCCCCAGCCCGCTGGGCACAGGGCCAGGGGCAGCTGCAGGGAGCACCCAGTGAGCAGGAGGTTGGTGAGCAGCCAAGCAGGACCCGACCCAGCCAGAGCAGAGCAGAGCAGAGCAGGCTCCCGGGGCAATCCCTGGCAGCTGGAGAGTGGCACCAGCTTCTGCTTCCCTGCTGTGCCCAGGGATCCCGGGAATGAGGAGCATGGGCAAGCACCAGGGAAGGGCAGTTCTCTCAGCAGGGCTTGGGACTGCTCCAGGGCCACTCTGGGTGAGTGCTGTGCTGATTATCCTGGGATGGCAGCTCCTGCCTGGGAGCTCCGAGGACCAGCCCTGTGCAGGACCTCAGCAGCCAGCACAGCTCTCCTGGCTGGGCCTGGCACTGGCACGTGGAACAAGGAGCGGGTGGGATGTAAACACTGATTGCAGGTGACAGGGGAAGTTCATCCCTCTGCTTCCTCCGAGAGATCTCACTTCTCTCATCTGCACCACAGCCAGTTCCTTGGCAGCACAGCCACACTGTGGGCTGAATGCAAATGGAACCCTTCCTGATCCCTGCCTGGATAACGCTGCATTCCCAGGAAGCACCACATCCCCCAAAGCAGGAGGCTGAGCTCCCACAGCAGCTGCACTGCACATGTTGCCCTCACACAAACCTCAGGAGCTGTGGGCAGCTGAGCTCTCACAGAGCACTTCCTTCCCAGGGCTGCCAGAACTTCCAGACCAGGACCTGATGATCCACAGCTCTTTCCTGACACTGGGAAATCTGTGAGCACTTCTCCTGTCAGATCTGCAGTTTCTGGAGACATACCATGGCAAAAAGGCCACGTCACCCACCCGTGGCAGGATTCTCCACAGCCTCCTGCTTCCTAACTCCAGCTGCAGGTGCTCAAGAGCTGAGGCTTTCAGCTCTGCCTGTGCCAAGAGCTGTGGCAGTCACCACACAGAGGAAGCACAGCAGGAACAAGTCCCTTGGAAAGGCTGAAATGTCCTCATCTCCTGCCACCCCTCTAAATTAACCCACTCCCCTGTTGGACTTTTCATCTCTCTGTAAGAAAAGTGATAATAATTCATTCCATCACTCCAAGGAAAAGGTCACAGGGAACTGGAAGAGTCTCCCAATATGAGCAAATCCCAGAGATGGCTGGAAGTGAAATGAGGGTGATGAAAAGCTCCTAGACACCTTTTTGTTTCCAAAAGGAATGCTTCTCCCTTCCCTTTGAACACGCAGAGCTGCAGAGCTGGCTCGGAGCTCTGCAGAGGCATCTGTGCCTGGCTGGAGCAGGTTACATAAGGAGCTCCACCAGCCTGCTCTGGTCTGGCAGGTACTGGGGCTGAGACTGCAAACTGCAGCTCTGCTACGGACACCCCCAAGGCTTGTTTTGCTCCAAGGAGTTACGATTTTGGGGTAGTTTGTAAGTAGAGTCTCAGTTCCAGGGAACACTGCAGCTCTGGAGCAGAGCCCAGCGGGGTCACCCAGCACTGCCCCAGGGGCTGCTCAGGTGGGCAGGCACACCCCTGACCCCAGCAGCCTGGCACAGCAGCAATGCCAAGGGGCTGTCCCAGGGCAGCATCAGGGACAGGGACACCCGGGCAGGCCCGGGGGCCACTCCTGGCTCTGGGCTGTGGAGCCACCAACAGCAGAGTGACCCCAGGGAGAAGGGAAACACTTGCCAGGCCAGAAGTCCCAGAGGCTTTGAGCTTCTCCAGAGCCCTTCCCTAAGTTCTACTGCGATTTAAATCAGCCGAGGCTGAGCCTCGGTGGCAGCTGCAACTCGGTGACAGCGATGCAGTGCTGTCACCTGCTGGCTGCTGGCTCTGTGCTGCAGCAGGGAAAGGCCCAGAGGAGCAGCACTGCGGGCTGAGGCGGGCTCCAAGCACCCGGGAAAACTGCATTCCCAGCTCCTGCCGAGTGACACCAGCATGGCAGCAGCTGCCTGCAGAGGGGAGGTAGGGAATCAGTCAGGCAGGGCTGGCAATGCTGCCGGGCACCGCGTCAGGAGAAGGGGCCTGGAAGGATCAGTGAGCACCACCCTGGGCAGGGGGAACAGCCCAGCAGGAGGGTGTGCAGGGCAGGGCAGGGCAGGGCAGAGCAGAGCAGGGGCGGGCGAGGCTCCCCGGACCAGGCCCCGTGGGGCCGTACCTGCCGGACGGGCTCCGGGATGCGGAAGCGGCAGCAGGCCCTGACGAGGCGCACGGCCGTGCCCAGGCTCACCCGGTGCCCCACGGACACGTACAGGGGCTTGGAGCTGTTGTTGCAGCTCCGCAGCACCTGGGAAGGCAGAAAGGAGAGGTCAGGCACTCAAGGGGCTCATCTCAACAGCGATGAGGGGCAGTGGAATTAGGAGTCAGCCAGAGCCCTCGGGTGGGGTGGTAGCTCTGTGTTTGCAGCTCCCAGCCTTCCTGAACACCTTCTCCAACCCAGAGCCCCCTCCAGGGACTCTCTATCCCCCGCGGCCCTTCCCCAGGCTGCTCTGGGATGCAGGGAGCTGTGCCAGTAGGGCTGACAGCACACACAGGAAGTGTCTCACAGCTGCCTGTTCCCACTCCGCTCTGAAGCAGACGCTCCCAGACTGATCCCGGGAAGCTGCCAGGAACTGGCACCTCTCCCAGACTGCAGCTCACAATCCAGGGTGCTGGAGCACCTCAGGTGCCACAGCCACAGACATGAATGTTCCCAGCACTCGAGCTGCCAACTCCCCACAGGCACCTGAGCTCCCAGGAAGGGGCCAGCAGTGTCACTGGTCACCTGCTCACACCTGCCCTCCTGCACAGGATCACCGAGACAGCAACAAGTGGCCAAGTGACAGCTTACCATGCCCAGGACCTTCCCCGAGGTGCCTGTCAGTGGGAATGCCTCTCCTGACTTCTGCAGGGAACGAACCTAGGGATAAACACCAGGTCAGGTCATCGGCACATGGCTATCCAAATTCCCTCGCGATACTAAGAAGCAGAAACAAATCCCAGCCTGGCCTAACCTGCTCCCTGTGCAGCTCATCCCTGACCAAGCCATCCACCTGCAGCAGGTTCTTGGCCACGCCAATGCACGGCAGGTCTGTCAGGACTCCGAGGTGACAGGCTGTGCCAAACCCTGCCAACAAGGAGCCGCTGTAGCTGCAGCACTCCGGGAACAAGAATGTCAAGGAGCAGCACAGGGAGCAGGAGAGCAGGGCTCTCCAGGAACAGCCTACCTCTGGGATGGAGCAGGCCATTCCCATCTACCAGAAGCACCTGAAAAAGCCAAAGCAGCAATGTTATTTCCTGGGCACTGAGAGCATTCCAAGGAGCAACCAGGGATGCTCTGGGGGGCAGGAGAAATCTCTCTTGGCTCCTCAATTCTCCCTGTAAGGCTCTTCCTGCCTGTGCCTGACCCTAAAGCAGCAGCAGTGTGGGACTGGCCGTGCCCTGCACACACCACGGGGCTCCCACAGCCACGGGAGGCCTGGCTGCTCCCAGCTCCACGTCCCTGCTCCCCCAGGAAAGGGAATGGAGGCTCCACCACAGCTCTGACCGTGCCCCTCCCGCCCACCAGCTCGGGCTCCGGAGGGAGAATGCCCTTCCCAGGTTCCTGCAGCCAGGACAGCCCAACTCGGGACAAGGGAAACACACCACACCTGAGGCTGGAGCTGGGGCTCCTCCTGCTGAAGTCTCTGGACAGCTTCCACCAGGACAGGGACCTCTCGGAAGGCCAAGAACCCGGCCACGTACGGGGCACTGATGGGCACCATGCGGCAATCCTGGTACAGCACCTGGGGCAGGCACAGACAGCACCTGGGACACTGCCACAGAGCCCCTGGGTGCTCCAGAGCCTCCTCCTCTGGCCCCTGCCCCCTGCTCACCCCTTCTAAGCCCAGGGATGGGTCAAAGGAAATGGTGTAAGGCAGCACAAAACAACGATTCCTGCCTTGCGTGGCAGATCACAGCAGAACTTGAGATCCAGTTCATTAAAATCCCAGCATCATTTATTTCTCTGCTTGTTAGAGCTTTTACAGCTAATTTTTTTTATCATTTTGAAAGCTGGGAAAGAGACCAAGCATCTTTATTAGTTCAAGTAAAACGACTGTGAAGTGTGAGAGACACGGTGGGTTTGGAAAACCTTTCCTACGTCACAGCCCATATTATCAGCTGATTCCCAGCAAGAGCTTACACACACGACTCTGCACTGGAGCACTGCCACCACCTCACTGTGCCCACGGGCACCAGCTCCCCAGACAGGCACTGCAGCTCCTCTGGACCCTGCCTGAGTTCCCAGCCACCCCCCAAAACTCCTGCAATTGGGAGCTGTTTGCATCACACCTTCCCAAAGTTCTGTCTAAATCCTTACACGTTTTCCTGTTTGTCTTTCTTGGGAACACACCACTGCAAGGTTTGCTGAACACAACAGAATCCCAGGCTGGTTTGCTCAGGAGTGACCTTAAGGCCCATCCAGTGCTGCCCATGCCATGGCAGGGACACCTTCTACTGTCCCAGGCTGCTCCAAGCCTCAGTGTCCCACCCGGCCTTGGGCACTGCCAGGGATCCAGGGGCAGCCACTGCTTTCCGGGGCACCCTGTGCCAGGGCCTGCCCACCTCACAGAGAATTTCTTCCCGACAGCCCATGTACCGCTGCCCGACACCCCCGTGGTTGCGGCACAGCCCCCGCGGTACCTCCAGAGCCGGGTAGCTGAGCACCACCAGGGAGGCGCAGGCACGGCTCTCGTCCCCCTTGATGTAGGATAAATCCACGCCTCCCACTCTCTCCAGCCCGGTGAAATTCGGATCCTTCTGCCACTCCTCGGTGTCCTCCTCCACCACGCTGGCCTTCAGCCGGGCCTGCTCCCTGCGAGGCCGCGGTCAGAGCGGGACCCGCCCCGGGCGCCGCTTCCCCGAGCCCCGTCCCGCCCGGCATGAACCGCGCCCGTTCGCTGCCCGGGGATCCCCAGACCCAACCGGGGACGGAGCACCGGGGGCTCTTCCCGAGGGTGCCTGTGGCTTCTGGGGACGCGGTGTCGGGGAGCCCCGACGGCGGCCGGTCCCAGCCCGAGCCCCGGTACCTTTCCCAGCGGCGGCGGCGCCGGGCTGGCACCGCACGGTCCCCACCACCTGTCCCTGCCCGAGNCGCGGCCGAGCGCGGCCGTTCCGGGCCGGCGGCACCGAGCCCCTCCCGGCACCGATCGCGGAAGGAGTCGGGAGCGGCCGCGGGAGCTGAACGAGTTTATTGGGAAGGAGCGGGGGGGAACCGGCCCGGGAGAAGGAGCAGGAGAGCGGGCTCAAGGCAGGGAAGGAGCCCCGTCCCTCAGGGCTGCCTCCTCCCGTCCCCGTGCTGGGCAGGAGCCGGGTCTACAGCCCGCTGCGGACAGCCCCGTGCCAGCAGAAAGGCAGACTGAAAAACATAAACGCTGTCCCAGCACCAGGGCACCGTGGTTTGTAAAAAAAAAAAAAAATCCTTCATGTTCCTCCAGTGGCTCTGGGGCTGTGACAATCCAGGGTTCACACAGAGTTGCTGGGTCTATGCCACCCTCTTCCTCCACAGCCACCTCTCCTCTTCACATCAGGTGTAAAAACAACAACCCCAAACCCAAAGAACAACCAACAAACCCCAAAGAAATGCCCAAAGTTCCAGGAGCCCTGACAGGGGTGTTGTGGCAGGGTCCTGTCCTAGCTCTCCCTGTGCTCCCGCTTGAAGACAGCAGCTGCTTTCCAGGTACCAGTGGTGTGAGACAGAAGAATCATATCTGGAAATGAGTCTTCCAGCTCCAGAGCTAGTTCAGAGTCTTTGGCATAAAGGTAAGGCAAGAGTGATTCCTTCAGGCTGGAAGGCAGAACAGAACAGCGTTAACAGCTGGGGCACAGCAAAGCACAAGTGACACGATATGAGTGCACCGCACCACCCAAAATACTCAATATCCACCATTTAACAGGTGTGGGTGTCATGAGAAGGGTTTAACAGCCACTTGGAGGCAGAGCCCAGCAAGGGGAGGCTGCAGGGCAGAGCTGAGTGTGCCTATCTTTGAAGCTCGGCTTGATGATCATGGAGGCTTTTTCCAACCTTAATGAGCTTGTGATTCTGTTATTAATTACTTTATCTAAGTGCCTGCAGAAGTGCTTGTGTTTGTGCCCCGGACAGCAGCCCCTGGAGTGTTCCAGCAGTACCCCCAAGACAGCCTGTGTGGGATGGGAGTGACACCTGCCAGAAATGAGTGTGGACATTCCTGCTGCTGCTGGCAGTGTCCCCCCAGGACACACATGTGCCAAGGGAACTGCTTCCACCGTGTGCATGCTCACAGGCAGGGAAGCTTCAGTTAACAACTGTGGTGGGTTTGGGTGTGTAACTCCTACCTCCAGCTGGGTCTGAATTCCTCCACAGCTTGGACACGTCTCAGCTTCAGGATGATCATTTCATGGAGCTCCTGCAGGAAGGTTTCCAGCCTGGAGTGGACCAGGAAGGTGTGCAGGAGCTTGGCAAGCTCTGGGGTGAGCTCTTCTTTGTAGTCTGCACTGACATCTGCAAAAGGATCCTAAAAATGCAGCGAGGGAGAAAAAACCCAAACACATATGAGCAGCTGCAGGCAGAGCAGAAGAGGTCAGACAGAGGTGCTGGGGGTTCCATACCCTGCCAAGGCGCAGCAGCTGCTCAGATTTGTGGGCACACAGGAGCTGCCACAGGGCCACGCTGTGTCTGAGCTGGCACCGTCTGAGGGCCTGGAAGAGAAGGACATCTCTGGATGTGAGGGATGTCCTTGGAGCCTGTCCCCAGCCTGCCTGCCCAGAGAGAGCTCAGCACATAGCTCACCCAGCCCCTGAGCCCGGGGGGAGCCCATCTGCCCTCAATAATCCAGTTTTTGATACCATGACAGGCAGTGGGAAAGCATGAGGGCTCTGTCACACAGGCTGGATTTAGCATGAACCAGGGCAGATTTTGTCCTGTAAGAATCTGAGCTTTGCCCTCAGGACTCACCTGCAGCACGTGGGGGTTTGTCTGATCCCCCATCTGCAGAACCTGCTCGATGTATTCAGTCAGCAGCATCTCAGCATTCTCACCAGCCATGGCCAGGAAGCCCAGGGTGATCTCAGTGAGGGACAGAGCATCACACACATCACTGTAGGACTGCAGCTCCCCACTGATCATGTTCATCACAGAACTGGGCAGAGCACTCTGAAAACCATGAAGTCACAGTTTTTTTGGAGCCATTTCTCTTCCTGTTCAAATTGCTCAAGTCATGGAAGAGCCCCAGATTTAGGAAACTGAAATGCTGAACCATCTCCCTTTTCTCTGGAAATCCTGACTGACAGCACAAGGCCAGATTGCACGTACCCAAGGCACGCTGAGAACTCAGCAGGCCAGCCTTTGGATGGACAAGGCAAGGGACAGAAAACCCTTGGAAAAGTAGGGATTTCATGCTTGCCCTGCTTCCTGCAGTGCAGAAACCCACCTGCTCCAGCTTGTTCCTGACATCACTGAACAGCTGCTCGTAGTTGCGGTCATGTCTGTACACCAGGGTGGGGATTCCCTGTCAGGACAGAAAGCCATGGATGTGAGCTCTGGAAAAGCCATGGATGTGAGCTCTGGAAAAGCCATGGATGTGAGCTCTGGAACACTGCTCCAGTGCCCTTCTGGCTGCACGGCCCTGCCCATCCTACCGTCAGCATGATGAGTGGCTTCCCCTGCAGGAACTTGCTGATCACTTGCTGCTGGATCCTCTCCAGATCGAAGTCCTGCAAGGTCTCCCCTCCCTTCTCCATGCTGTACTGGCAGTTGGACAGGATCAGAGGGATCAGGTCCCTCTCCACCTCATAACTGATCACGTGCAGGTCGGCCACTTCCGAGGGGCTGATCAGGTACCTGCAGGGAGCAAAGGGCCTCTGTGGAGCAGGAGAGCTGATTGGGAGGGAGCAGGAAATGCAGCAGAGCCCCAGAAGTGGAAGAGCAGCACACCTGTCATCCTCCTTGATGTGCCTGTTGACGGAGTGCACGAAGTCGTTGTGCAGCCCGATCAGGTAACTGGCCAGGGCCGTGGAGCACAGCCCCAGCCCCTGCCGCCGCGGCAGCAGCACCTCCAGCCTGCTGTCCAGGCTCAGCTCAGCATCACAGTAGCCTTTAGGCAGCTTGATTTCCCCTGAAATGCAGACAGGAGTGTTGGAGGAGGCCCAGAGCCAGCCCAGGCTGAGTCCTGAGGAGGCACCGAGCCTGAGAAAAGCTGTGCTCTTGGTGTTAGGGACAAGTGCAAAAGGGAACAAGCTCAGGTGAGAATATTACAAAAGGGAAACAATTCTTCCCCTTGTACCTAGATTCTTAAAATTCAATGGCCAAGCTCATTTTTGAGGATGTGCCTCAGCATCAGTGATGGGAGGAACCTGAACTCAGAACAAGGAGCAGTGGAAGAGCAGGGCTGGGAAAGAAGCTGCTCACCATTGGTGTCCAGGGAGCTTCTCAGCTTGTTCCAGACAGACAGAAACACATTCACTCTCCTCTCTAACAGGTCCCTCATCACATCTGAGAAACAACAGAAAGATAAATCCATGAAACACCTTTTCCTGGCAAAACTCTCCAATACAGGGATCTTCAGAGCACACCACTGAACTCCAGGCAACTGCTCAAGAGACTAAACAGACACCAAACACTTTTCTGAAGGCTTGGTTTGTTATTTTTCCATTATTGTCTGCTCCTGGCCCAGGCCACAAGGATGAATTGGTCCTCGGTCTGATTCTGCATGACCTTTATGTACTTTTCCATAAGTACTTAAAAAACATAAAAATTTTAAATCAGTAATTGTACTTAAATACAATTGAAGGAGTTGCCACAAACTTCATGAAAGGAAGGGAAGGACGTTTATTCCACTCTTTAGGCAAGCCCTGCTCTAGGGCTGAGCTTAAAATGCCACCAGAACCACTGCTGCACTGCACAGAGCTCCCACCCCTCATAAAAAATCTCCTGTACTTAAATCCCTTTAAAGTCATCTGATTACTTTTTTCAACCCTATCCAGGTCTCCATTCGGGTGAAAGTTAAAAGGAAAAGGTGAGTTTTCCCCTTTGCTTTCAACTGGACAATCCAGCACTTTCTGTTTCATTGATTACAGTTTTGGCAGTCTCCTCACCTGAGTGGGGTTCCCTGAGGAATTCCCTGATGGAGCAGTGTTTGACCTCTGCTGTGTTCTGAAATTGCCTCACCAAATCTCTCTGCAGAGCCAGAATCTCTGGTAGGAATTTCACCAGCCTCAGCTCAGTTTCCTGGAAGAGGAAAGGGAACCTGTGGGTAAGGCTGTGCTTGGACAAACCAGCAGGGAATACCTTCATGGAATTACTTCTGAAATGTTTAAAAGACGACAATATCTTCCACGTTCATTCTTGAGATCATAGCAAGTACTGAGAATAAAGAAACTGGATAATTCCAGTGTGGTTTAGTCCTGGGCAATCCCAGGCTCTCATCCCTGTGCCACCCCCACCTTCTGCAGGAACTTCCAGAGGAGAGGGACGGTGTCCTTGGCATCCTTCTGCTGCACAACGTGGCCCAGGTTCTCCACTGACACCCTCCTGCGGCAGCTCCACATCTTGGAGTGGTGGACGTGGCTGTCCCCAGGCAGCTGGGACAGGAATGCAGCTGGGTCCCCATACACTATTTTCACTATGGGGTTGGAAGAGATCCTCTCGTCCTTTTGTATCTGTTGGTTTAACTTCAGAAGCTTTTTATCCAAATCCTGCATTAAAAAAAAATACAAATTATTGGATATCATGAGATACCTTCCGCTGAGCTGAGCCATTTCTGTTTTTCCTGCTATGCAAATTCAGCCCAGAACAACTCCAGTCACAGATTCCCATTTCCCCAGGTAGAATAAAGGTGGCTAATCCTTAACCTGCAGCTGTGCCATGGATGGGCTGGCTTTAGGAATAGCCAGGTGAGAAGTGCAGCAGAGGTATTACAGCACATCAGATTTCCAGTGGATTTTGAACTGCTCAGCTGGTGACTCTGTACAGCAGATTTCTCACCTTCAATTCAGGAGCAATAATTGTATTTGCAACAATATCTTCCCATTTGTTTCTCTTCTCCTTGGTGGAAAGAACATCATCAAACTGCACCAGCCCTGCAACAGGAATATTCCACCTCTTACATCTGCAGTATTTCAGTGAAAAGAAAGCAGAGATTCACAGGTCCTAGAAGTTAACTGAGTCTCTCAGTCCACCTGGAGACTGACACCTAAACACCACACAGTGATCCAGGTTTCCAGGAGCTTCAGCCAGTCATTCATGTGAATGCTGGGGACATTTATACAACTCCTTCAAAACCCCAGAAACATTGAACAGCTTGTCCAAGGTCAGACCATCATCAATGACAGACTGAAGCTTGGAATACTGACTGGTATTCCCACACTCCAGATTTGGGGTATTTACACATAAATGCCTCTGTGACCCCAGATCCCACCATGAACCCCACTCTGCCATCCCTCTTCTCCCAAAGAACTTCTGGGAGTCACTGAGAGGCAGCAGAGAACTGCACCCAGCATGAGCTGCTGTGCTGGGAGATCAGCCCTGCTCGGGAGCTGCAAGCTCTGCCCACCTCTCACAATGTTATTTTGTCAATAATTCATTTTCAGAGCTACTCACTGCACCAAACCTTGCAAACCTCACTTACTGGACTGAAAGAAGCCAACAGCCAAAAATTCCTCCCTCCCTACAGTAAGAAACAACCTTCAAACTCTCTGTTTTCCTCTCCAGCTCAGCTGCTGCTGTTGGAGGGGGTTTATCAGCAAAGTGGCTGCGTGGCCCCAGCCCTTCAAACACAGCCCCAGGTGTGATGGGGCAGCTGGCTTTTCTTACACTGGCCTGGCTGCTGCTGGGGGGCCTGCAGGAGGCTGCTGAGCACAAGGTGTAGGATGTTCACAGTGTCATCCACACTCTTCCCCAAAGTCCTGGTCAGCTGTGCCAAGTCCTCCTGAACGTGCTGCTGCAGGAAGCTCACCACGTCGCTCACTGTCGGCTTGATCATCCTTCCCAGGGACTAAAGACAGCACAGGCAAGAGTTGAGCACAGCCAGAAACATCCAGGGAAGCACAACTCAGTCCTGCCAGGCACCCCCACCTGTGGGATTCCTGCCACCAAGGCAGGGCTGGATGGATGTGCCTGCAGGAAGTGCAGGAATTAACCCAAATCCTTCCTGGGCAAGGAGGGAGAGAATTTGGGTCTTGCATCCTGGCAGACTGCCCTGGTCACTTGGCAAAATGATCAAAAGGACCAACAGCATACCAAGGTTTCCCTACATTTTGTGTGACCACTTGGAAGCATTTTTGGAAGGTACCTGAGGGTCTCTGGAGGCTCCCAGCAGCATTGACAGGTGAGTGAGCAAACGGAGCAGCACAAAGACCACGGGGGACACGCCCCGGTCAGACAGTCCCAGTGTTCTTCTGTGCTGTACACCTCCAAGAATGTGGCCACTTTGAGTTCTGTCTTCGTGATTCCTGTAGCAAAGTGCATACATACATATATATATATATATTTTGCCTTGACAAAATCCACACAAGACATCTCTGATAACCCAGCAATGCTTTTTTGACCCGTAATGTCTTTGAATGCCATAAAAGCTGCCAATTCACAGGGGAGTGAAGGCTTCCAGTCAGTTTTGTGCACAGAAAAGCAAATTTCTCTGGTTCTGCTGCCTGATTACTCTTGCTTGGGCATCCCTTCCTTACACCTTCCAGAGAGCAGCATGAAGTGGTTGGCACCTCTGGCCTTTGAAGGCACCACAGGCAAGTCCTACATGATTTAGCACTGCAAAGGCACTGCAGCAAAGCACACCTGGCCAGCTGGAAGCCCTGCAGGGGTTTGTGGTTGATGCCTCCGATGGGGACGCGGCAGTCGGGACAGCGGCTCATTTCCATGGGGAGCCCGCACTGGGAAAAGCAACAGGAGAACACTCAATTCCAGGGCAACAGCTTCTCCAGCAGGGAGAGGGAATGAGACAAAAATCCAAGCTGTAAGTGGTTAATTCAAACCCTGCTACAAACCTCTGCCTGATGTTTCCCAATCTGCGGTATAGATGCTAGGAGTATTCTAAATTTTACATTACAGTGACAAAATGATCAATAGTATCAAGTTTAGAAGTGGAACTCTGTGCTTTAGAACATTAAAACCAGTAAACAAAATAAAAGTTTATTCTTGAAAACTTTGTTCTGCTTAAATACCCACCAGCCCCAAATTCTTACCTCTCCCACCGTGCAGAGGTGGCCATTGGGACAGGCTGTGAAGAGAAAAACAAACAGGACAGTGTTCTAAGACAGATTTACAAAGCCCCTTTTAATCTCTTTCCTTGGGACAATCATCCTGGAGCAAGAAATATGCTTCAAGATCTAATCAAAAGCCCTGACTAGCCCAAATCCCAAAGGACTGACAGGCCCACGCAGGAAGCCAAGGAATTTTTCAGTGCTGCTCCTCCTTGAGAAATAAGGAATCAAAGCCTGACAAATTCTGCTGCTGAGGGCAGGAATGCTCCCACCCCCCATTCCCAGCTGCAGGAAGGTCCAGCTGTGGGAAGCAGAGACAAAGCTGGCCAGGAAGGTGGCAGAGTTCTCCTCTCACACCTCGTTTGTGTTGCCTTTGTGCCCCCTCAAGCTCTGTTAACAGCTGCAGACTGAACAGCACTGGATGTCCTTGTTCCAGCATCATCCACACAAACTGTCACTGCAGATCCAGATTTACCACGGATAACTCGTGCTGAGGAGTGTGTTTGTGCTCACATTTGGAACAGTTTCATTCTCCAAACCCAAGGAATTCCTTCCCCAGCCAGGCAGCAGCACTCACCATACCAGTGCACGTCCCGCACCACCTCCCAGGTCCTGGCCTGAGCCACGACGTCCTCGGGCATTGTGGGCAGGAATGAGTGCTGGGGAGGGAAAGGGGAAAACAGTCCCAAATGCATCTGTGAATCAGCTCTGTCCTGGGGCAGAAACCCTCTGGTTCTCTGTTCACACTCGGGAACAAGAGACACCTGAGAGCAGAGGTCAGGCAGGTGACACAGATTTTCAAATTCACCTTTGCAAATCCACTCTTGGAACTGTCAGTACTGTTAAGACTTGCATGTGCACTCTCCAGACACCCTGCACTGCACTGCTGATGCACCCTGGTGTTCCCTTACACCTGGGGTAGCCAGGAGTAGCAAAGCAGCAGCTCCTTGCCCCTGACAGGAGCCAGTGCTCTCTGAGCAGGCAGGTCAGCACAGTGTGAGCTGCCAGCTGCTCTCAGCCTTGCTCACCCAAATACCAGCAATATATGCATTCAGTACATACTGCTCAGGATGGAGAGCTGCCTTGAAAAGACACCAGGCCAGAGCTTGGTGTTGTGCTAATTAACCCCAACAACCCTGAAATAATAATCACCCCCCAGTGTTTCACAGCTTCCACAGCGAGGTGCAGCACTGCTGTTGAGAAAGGTCCAGCAGAGGATGGAGCAGGCAAGAAGCAGGGATGTGCACGTGGGGTGCTGTGCTCACCTGCACGTGTGCTCACCTGCATGCAGTGTGGCTGGAAGGCCAGGTTCCTGAGGGGCTGCAGGACGGGGCTGTGCCCGCAGAGCAGCACAGCAGCCGTGTGCACGGCCATCTCCACCAGGGCTCCGTGCTGGCCGCAGCCCCACGGCTGCAGGGCCAGGCTGGGCAGGGCGTTCCTCACCAGGGCAACTGCAAACAGCTGCAGCTCGTGGGAATTCAGCACCTGGGAGCTCTGGATGAACTCAGTCATGGCCTCTGTTTGCTGAAAGCACAGATGTGAAAGAGCTAAAACCATCAGGATGCTGCCCACCCAAGGGAGGAGTACCGGCAGCTGCTTCCCACACTGGGTTATCCTGCTCCAAAAACCTCCCCAGCCTGCTCAGCTCGGGCCATTGCCCTGGCTGGGGCACAGGAGCAAAAGCTTCAGTTCCCCTCCATCCTTCCCTGGGGAGCGGGTTTGTCACCAGCTGCCAAAGGAGTGTCCTACCTGCTGCTTGGGATGAAGGCTGGGATCCCCGGCAGCGTACAGGGCAGTGACCTCTCGGAAGATGGCCAGGAGCAGGTGGGCAGATTCCAGAGCTGAGGGGCTGCTGGAGGCCTGGGGAAGAGCCAAGGATGTGGCAGGGGACAGGCCAGAGCTGCCCCAGCTACAGGGATGGGATGTGCAGGTGGGAAAGTAAAGAAACTTGAGCACAAGCCCCAGTGACCTCCCAGCAAAGGCCTCCAGGGGAGCAGACACAGGGACACAAGAGAGCTGGAGCCACCCAAAGCCCAGCAGGGGTGTGGAGGGAGCACTGGGCTGTACCTCGGCCTGGAGCAGCCCCTGGGCCGTGCCCTCCATCATGGCCCGTCCCACGGCGTCGCGCAGGGCCCGGTATCGCTCCCCACACACCAGGAACCGGTCCAGGTGGTTGGACTGGCTGTGCTGCACCTGCCAAGGGAACAGCCAAGGGGACAAGGGGGACAGTGACCCAGCTGGAGGAGGCAGGATCTCCCCTTCCTCCCAAGCACTGGGGCATTTCAGCCTCCCCAGAGCAGCAGCAGCAGCCATGGCCACCCACAGGTGCTGCCAGAAGAGCCAGGACAAGGCACCTCCCAGCCACTGCCACTCTGGCCTGTCCACATAACAGTGGGAACACCCCAAAGCAAAGTGAAGGCATAGAGGAGACCAGAGCCACCACCAGGAGATGCCTCTTCTCTACCTGTTGCAGAATTTCTGCTGGGAACACCCAGCTGAACTGTGGCTCTGTGACCAGCTTCTGAGCAAATTCCATCCCGTGCTCCCTGGCAATCCTCCTGACCAGGTACACACGGTGCCAGTCGTTCCTGGAAAGGCTGCAGAACCTCTCCACATTCTTCAGGTAATGCTGCTTCTCCTTCATCTGCTCTGGCTCTGGAGGGGAAAAAAAGAGGTTAAAACAAAGAGGCAAAGGCATATCCCACCTTGCAAAACTTCTCTGTCTGCCCCAGCTGTAGCACCAAGTCCCTGTATCAGTACTGTGTAATTACACAGAACTTCAGAGCCCTCCTTTCCTCGGGTGTTGTCTGGAGCTTTTCCTCAGCCAGATTTCAGACAATGATTCATTTCTTTGACACGGAAGATATAAACTTGTCAATATAAACTCTTAATCCCTTCTAGCTAGCAGAGCTCTCATTCATATAAAACAATAACCCTTACAGCAGTCCTGGGTCTGAAGCAGCATTTATGCTTTAAAATTCAATTTAGTGGGCTCTAAATAAATCTCATTGTTAGCATCAGGAGGATAAAATAAATCTCCTTGCACAGGTGTAAGTGCCATGTAACTACACTGGGGTCACCAGCACAGCCTTGCTACCAGTTAGAGCAGGTACAGCGGCCAGACACTGACTGACACCCCCAAGGAAAAAGGGAGTTGCTGCTCTCGTTCTTGGCCATGCACCAAGACAGGTGCTAGCAGAGCACATGGCACTGACTGTGTCCAGCCCTGCTGGCTTTGCCCTGCAGCCAGCATTTCAGTCAGACTCACTCGTGTGCTGCTGCAAGTCGAAGATCAGCTCTGCAGCCCTGCTCAGGCACAGGCGCACCTTGGCCACGGCCTGCAGGTATTCCACAGAGCACTCCTGAGGAGCCTCCCTGCTGCTGCCTGCCAGGTAGTTCTCTGGAAAAGCTCTGTCCTCAGGCAGGCTGTTCCCATGCCCATATCCCAGGTTGTCCTCTGACTTTTCACACATGGAATCCTAGAGAGAAGCCGGAACACTGGTGAGTGGCAGAGTGGCTCACTCAGCCAGCCCTGTGTCCCCAGAACTGCCACAAGCACAGCAAAGCATCCCTGCACCCTCCAGCCCATCCCTGCACCCTCCCAACCATCCCTGCACCCTCCAGCCCACTGCCATTGTCCCCTCATCCTAAACTTCTGCCATGTCACCCAACACCATTTTCAGGACGTGCCCCAGCTGTCCCACATTCCCCAAGCTTGGAGCTGAGCAAGAGCCATGAGCAGGCTGTGAATAACACATATTCCATGCTCCAAGATTCCAAACTCTACCTGTCTGTCCCTTAGCAAGAACACAAATCATGATTTAAACTGGAAAGTCACTTAAAAAAAACCCTATAAGTAATAAAACCTCTCCCCTGCTGTCACATTTGTTTCAAGTTGTCCAAAGTCCTGGAAGTTATGCAAGGGGAGGAAAGGGAGCAATCCAAACGGCACAATGATTGAAGCTCTGCACAATAATTTAAGTGTCTATAGAGACAAGAAGGCAGTTCAGCAGTGGGCTACTGCCATGAGAAAGGCCCTGCTTGCTGCACTCCCGTGCTGGAGTTTCAGTTTTAACACTCAGACACTTGTCCAAGGGAAAGAATTTAGGTAACACTGCAAAGACACACAAGCCTTTCCTTGAAAAGCAAGGCTCATTCCTGAGAGCAAGTTATGACCAGGTGATTTCGCATCAACTCCTTTTGGGCTTTCTATGGGGAAAAATAGTTATATGCATAAGAAACACGCCCAGAATTGCAGAAGAATTTCTGTTCTTAACTTCTACTCATGAAACTGCACCAGTTCCATGGCCCAGCTCTTACCTCCAAGCAGTTGACAAAAAGCAAGTAGAGCTCTTTTTTGTCTTTTTTCTCTAGGAGCTCGTTGTGCTCCACCTGGGACAGGTAATGCTGCACATCATCTTTCACTTCATTGAAGCTACAAGAGAGACACCCCCTTACTCAGCTGCCGTGCTGACAGGACTGCCCCTGCTCTAAACCACAGCTCCCAGGGATGGCCTGGGACAGCTGGGGTCACTCTGGGTCCAGCTGCAAGATGGAAAAGCTGTCGTGACATTTTTTGCAGGTGACCTTTGGCCTCACAGCCTGAGCCAGGCTTTGATCATCAGGAGTGCTCAGTGAGCACTCCCAGGGCAAAAGGCATCTGATTTAGGTGGTGACACCTGAGAAGGGGCTTTTGTGCCCTGCCTGGAAAAGGAGGCTGGGAGGGCTGTGGGAATGGGGAGGTCTGTGGAGCAGACACAGCATCAGTCCTGATTAAATCTCCATGAAGGAGCAGTTTTGCTTTGCTGACCTAGATCACAGCAACTGCTCAGGCACCTTGCAGCACCCAGGCATCCACTCTCAGCACAGGGTTAGGGAGGAACAGCCAGGTAAACCTTGCACAAGCTCCATGCAAGCCAGCCAAGCTGCATGACTAATGCAAAGGGATTCAAATTCAATGGAACTCATGGAGGTGAGAACAACTGGATCAGTTTGATGAGGAACAGAGCTGAACCTGGCCCTGGCCTAACCTCCCTCAGCTGAATGTGCTCACCTGTACTTGAGGAGCAGCTTCAGCATCACCGAGCGGATGATGGGAGTTTCATCCACCTCATCATTAAATGGGGACAGCAGTTTTGTGTAGACAGCAGGGTGATCTGTGGACACCAGGGAAGGACAGGTTTGGCAGGGGAGGGAAGGTGGTGACAGACTCAGCTCTGTAAGATTGACTCAGTGTCAGGGTGAAGGGAGCTCACCTGAGTCTTTCACGAGGCTTCTGTGAACGAACAGCAGATTCAGAAGACTCTGGATCACCTCTGGGGCAGGGGGCTCATTGTCCTTGAAGCACATGGTGGTGACCATGTCAATGAAGAAATTATTGCACCTCTGCCGGAACAGGGCGTTCTTTGCTATGGCAGCTCTGGGAAGGGCAAAAGCAAACACGGAATCCCCTAAACCATCAGGGAATCAAGCACACACACACAGGCAGAAGTCACCAAAGGGAGATACTTTTCCACCTTCCCAATGAGATGATCCTTGAGATGTCACTTGGGTTTTGAGGATTTTTCTAGGCCTTCTGATTTGTCTTTCATATTGGAGTCAGAATTTTTACTTTTCCACATTTTTTACTATAAACAATAGCTTTGTTTTCTTAACTGTCCTTCGTTATTCACATATTTTTAGGTAAGAAGAGAAAGTTGATTGACAGTTGTCTTGACTAATGTGGTTTGGGAGGTGGGATTTCATCCTCCAATCTACAGGCACCTTTGGAAATGTATAAAAATGAGTTTTGTAAATAAACTCGAGTTTTTTCCTGCTTTGCTCATCACGGTATCCTCGTGAAGTTCTTTCGTGTCATGTTGTGGCATTAAGGTCCCTTCCAACCCAAACCATTCTATGATTTGCACATTTTTACAGAGGCCAAGGCAGCTTTCCCGTTTTAAAACAGCAGAACAGACAGGACCTGTTCCAGAGGGATGAAGCAGAGCTCACCCCATACTCTGCTCATGTTGACCACCTCAGAGGTGATAATTTCCTCCCAAAGCCTCCTCACCCAAGGCTCCCACCTTAGAGAGGGTGGCTGGAGTACCTGAGCTCCTCAGAGACAGTTAACTCCACATCCTCCACAGCAACCCTGCAGTAGGGACAGAACATCTGTGCTGGCACCAGCCACAGGCTGATGCACCTGTGGCAGAACACGTGGTTGCAGGGCAGGCAGATGGGGTCCTTGGGCTCTCCCAGGCAGATGGAACACGGCTCCAGACCATGCCTGGAATCCAGAAACAGCACTGAACACAACTGCTTCCATGCTGCCTCCCCAAAAGCCTTGACCAAGATGTTCAGCTGCAGCTAAAGCAGACAATGCAAGACAGGCTGGCTCACTGCTCAGCTCAGGATGGTGTCAGTACCTGTAGAGCCTTCTGCTGACCTCGTTCTTGCACTGGCACAGCACTGTCATCACTGCAACAAAGGTCGGATGAGACTTCAAGTCTGAATCGTTCTGGAAGCACTGCAGAGGGAAAGAAAAAAGCCCAGTGACTCAGCTACCACACCTGAGACCAGAATTCCCATGATCAGCAGAAGAGGGAAGAGGTGAAATCGCAGCTTGGCTCACCTTGGCAAGAAGCAGAGTGTATTTTCTCACTAAAGTCTCAAATTCTGGCATCACAGCGTGGATGCCAAGCAAGACGTGTTCCACGAAGAGTGCCATGGCAAAGACACGGCTCCAGCAGGCCCTGGGGGAGGACAGCACCACACCAGGGCAGCTGAGAGCAGCAGCCAGGCTCTCACTGCTGCTCATGCTCCCTCCACAGCATTCCTGCACTTCTCACTTGATTGCCCTTTGGCTTTCCAGAGGGGTTTTTGGACAGAACACGTTCCAGCACTTAACCCAGGGGCCTGGAGGCTGCACTGCAGCAGGACCACTGCACACACCTTCCCACACCTCCAACCTCTATGTCAAAAGATTTTTAAAATACCAGTCACAATTAGCTACAATTTCTTCACTTCAAATAAACTAAACAAGGTCTGTGAGAAACCGGGGTAGCGCTCCGGGCTTCCTTCCAAAACACAAGATGCACAAGAAATTCCCCATCTCTTGAGTCCTTATGCACAGAAGATGAAGTGGGGAGACACTGCTGGTTAACAGGAACCTGAGGAGAGTTTTAAATAACCCCTGAACCCAGATGGAATGCACCAGATGATACTGCCAGATTTAGAGAGAAAATCTGCAGGAGATGAGGGGGAAAAACTCGTGGTTCTTGCTGCTTGGTACGTAATTGAGCCCAGCAGGGAGCTGGAAGGGTTTGCAAAGCCTGAGAAAAGCAGCACCAGAACAGCTTCAGGCCACTCCAATGGCCCAGTGAACAGCCAGGCAAAGGGCAGGGCTGTGAGCAGAGCTTGGTACCTACTTGAGCTCCCTCAGCAGCTGGTGGCACCGGCTCCCCCAGCGCTGGGCACCCTTCTCTTTGCACAGGAATTCAATGGGCATATGGAGGTTCTTCACCCTCTGCAGCCAGAGCTCAGGGGGGGCTGTCTGCACCTGGTTCTCCAGCTCCTCAGCACACGCCATGGCAGCCAGCACGTCCAGAACCTGCACACACACAGGGCCAAGGCTAGCACAACACTGCATTTCAGAATTATTTATGGACCTTCAGCTCTCAGCCTGGTTTGCTACAGCACGTGTTGTACTGGATAATGTCCTACTTGATTATCTTAAGCTCTGCAATTCTCATGTTTGTGGCTTGGCTCGTTAGCATGTCCTATTAACTAATGCAAAAGCAGGGCAAACTATTTTAAAAGCTGCTTGTAGCAACAACAGGGTAGCCCTGGTTCCAGGCCTGAGGTATTTTGGTTTTTCTGAAATTCTTTCCCAGGGAAGCTCTGCAAATATGAGGAATGTTTTTGTGACTGTACCTATGTGATTCATTCCTTCTGACAGGAGGGACTTCTTTTTGATGTCCCTCTGGTTTGACCAATGTGATTGAAGAGGTTTGCCTTTGTTTCAACAATCACATTGGTCTGTGTAAAATACTATATAAGGGAGATGCATCCTTAAATAAAGGTCATTTTATAACCTTCTGAATCTTGGAGTCTGTGTCGTTTTGGTGTAAAACAGCAACATCAACACAGCAGATCATCCCCAATTCTGAGGAACCTGAGCCTGTGCTTCCCCCTCTGCTGTCACTGATATCCAAAGAGACTGAACAGCAGCTAATTCAGTGCAGCCAGAGCTCCCTGCCAGGGCTGAGGGGTACGAAACGTCTGGGAGTGACTCTACCATCTCTGAGGGTGCAATTCTGCCCCTTTGCTGCTCCAGGAGGAAGCCAGTCACACGGGGGCACACAGCCAGGATCCTGGAGAAGTTCTGCAGGCGGCTCTTGAACTGGCTGTGTGCCAGGTGGGCCCAGGGCAGGGAGGGCACCAGCTCCTCTCTCCAGGGGGACTCTGCCACCCACTCCTCAACGCAGGACACGAACGCCACACGCAGACACTGCAAGGGTGGGGAACACAGAAAACAAGAGGTGAAAAAGTACTTTTGTAATTCATTTTGCACTGGAAACCCCGGCAAAATTCTCGGAAAGATGAGAATCACTTCCCTACAAAGACAGCCTGAAGTGTATCAGTTTATACAGGTGCTGCCTTTCTGAGTAACCCCAGCAGCCACTCTGTGTCCAGGGATCTGTTCTGGGGTTCCCCTGCTGTTGGGCTGTCTCATTTTCCCCAAGGCAGGACTGGTTCAGAAGGACACATTCACAGGCATCACACCCCAAAGGGTTTCTAGTCCCTGCTCCCAACCTGCAGCTCGTCCTGGGAGGACACACCAATGGTCAGGACAATGAAGTCTGTGATGTAGCACTGGAAGAGCATCTGTCTTTCTCCTTCAGTCAGAGCAGAGATGAATTTTCCCAGGGCAGTTTTCTGGAAGTATTCCACAAACTTCTCAGCGTGGCCTGGAAAATGAGGATGCAGAGACAAGCTGGATATTGGGAGGAAGCTGGCTTTGACACAGCATCTATCCTAGAGACACTGACACCTCATTAATCACTGATGCATCCAGCACTCCCCTCATCCAGGGCACTGAGGAGGGATTCAGGCCAGGCCTTGTCAGCCCAGCATCGGTGTCTTATTTCTGGAATCTCACCTTGTCATTAACTCTTGGCTGCTCCACAGCATTTTGAATGCAAGGGCACAGAACAGGTGAGAGAGATGAATGGTGAGAAGCACAAAGAAAAGCTGCCTGCACAGAACTCTGCTGGCTCACAGGAGCACAGAGGGACTGAAGGTGACTCCGGTGACAGGAGGGGCACAGCAGTGACAAACCAGAGCTCACAGGGCAGTGGATGGAGATGCTGAAGCCAGGTTCTCACCTTCAGTGTTTTGGATGTACTGAGCCTCCAACCACATCTCTTCCAGGTACTCCTTTATCCTCCAGCTGAAGGGCATCTCATTCCCAGCGTCAGCAGATACCATCATGTTGTTCTGCACCAGGATTACCTCTGGCTGAGGGCTGGGGGGTTAAAAGGTCATTAATGCACTGGGCTTTTGCCTGGGAAGGACAGTGCAGACAGCAGAGGTGAGAGGCTGCAGAGAGCCCTAGGAGGGAGAGGAGGGGAGGGAACTGCAGGACTCTGACTGGGCTCACCCTGGCAGCTGTGGAGCACTGGCCCTTCCCCAGCCAGCATTCCCTGGGCAGGCTGTGCTGGCAGCACACAGGGGCTGGGGAGGGAGGGGGAACATGCCAAGGGCCAGGGAGCAAAGCCCAGGAGCACGAACAGACTGAACTGTGAGCAGTGCCCTGCTGCCCTCGTGGAGCAGCCAACAAACACCATCCCTCTGCCTGGGGGGGTTGGAGGCAGTGCTGGGCTGCTCCCAGTGCTGCCAGCCCAGCCCAGCCCCTGCTGCTCCCCCTGGGCTCACCTGTTCTTCCCCACACCGGGAGGGACACTCAGGAATTTGGTGTCACTGAAGATGAACATCCACAGGTTTGTCACCCACTTTGCTCCTGGCCTGGCCAGCAGCTCCAGGTTGCCATTCCTGTCTATGACAGCGATCAGGAGAGCCAGGAAGGGAGTGACCACCTTCTGGACTCGCTTCCACAGCGTGTGCCTTTGGGGGGAGAGATGGAGAAAGCCAGAGGGAATGTGAGAAACTGACATCAGCACAGCAGGAGGTGCCTGCCCTGAATAACTGCTGACATTTGCACGTGACAGAATCTTAATGCTGCTTTTATGGGGAAAAACACCACCAACAAAAAACCCCCGCACTTCTCTCACTCCTGGCTCACCTGTAATCCCACTGTTCCACTCCAGCACTTGTGCACTCCTGCCCCAGTGCAGCCCCTTCAGCTCTAACTCACCCTTCCCCAGGACAGGCCAAAGTTGCCTTCAGAGAGTTTCCGGCACAGACTGGAGACTGACACTGCAAATGTTCGGATTACACGAAGCTGCTGTCTCTGCTGCACAGGTGCCCCTGGCACACCCCTCCTGGAAGGCTACAGGTGGCCAGGCAGTGCCGCTGTCCTCACCTGAAGGTACCTGCCTCCTGCAGAGCACTGAGGTTGGAAGCTTCCCGAAGCACCCAGTTTTTTGGGTGAAGGGAATTTTCCTCTTGCTTCTTCAACAGGCTGGAGAGACGAGCCTTGGTTATCTTCAGGAAAGAGGCTACAAAACAACAGGGAACTTGTGTTTTCTCTTCTGTTAGCTTGGACCCAAATATCTCACCAAGCACAGCATTTGACAGTTGTTTCAATAATTGGCCAACTGGGAAAGAACCAGCCAGCACAGCCAGAGAAAAAGCCACCACCTGAACAGCAGAAAAGCTCTATATCCACCAACAGTGGAGGATGGACACACGTTCTTGGGAAAGCACCACAGCACAGACCTTTGGATCCCCAGTGACCTGACTGACACGTTTTGGTGGTCCCCAGATGTCCAGGGACACTCCCTGCAGCACACACCTTTCAGCTCATCCTCTTTGGAGAAAAGGCCAAGCAGAATCTCAATTCTCCTCCTGCTTCGACTCAGGTCCTCGTTCTGGTCCCGCAGCATCCCCACAGCACTCTGCACACAGGTCCTCAGCAGCACAGTGGTGTCCAGGATCTCACCCTGCCAGGAAAACAAGGTCATTCCCCTGGAGTGACCCTCCTGTCCCCAGCACACCCCCTTAAAGGGTTTACAGTGCTCCCTCAAAGGGAACTGTTGCCTGGCATTCCTGTTCCCAGCCTCCCTCAGGCTGCAATTCTCACTTCTTTTGCTGTCAAGAACATGATGCAGCTTCCATGGCCCTTTCAAACTGGCCCATGACACAGTATTTGTGCTGAGTTAAGATTCCTGCAGGGGCAAGATTCAGCAGTTTGAGGGAAGAAGTGGAAATAATCATCATGACCAGGGAGAACCTGCCCTTCCTGGGAAATGCCACATGTCCCTGGTGCTGGGCATGTCCAGCTGGGGCTGTCAGGGCACACCAGGCACTGTGGACGTGGCTGCTGCACAGCCAAGGCCTCAGGCAGCCCCAGCTCCACCTCAGAGCACACGGCTGGAGCAAGGCTCCACAGCTCCCACCTCCAGGCCAAGAAAGGCAACAGGAACTCTTAGAGCCGATTTGGAAAAATCAGAAGAATGAAATGACTAAGGAATTATAGAGTCCTTAGAATGATTTATTTCTGTAGTGATGTTGATTTTGACTGGGCAGTGGGGAGGAAGAACTTGTGTCTGATCAGTAAATGATCAGATGCAAATACTGATGATAGGTTTCAGGTGAAGGGGGACACAAAAGGTGGATTGTACCCACAGATGATGGAGCAGAGAGCCACAGGGACAGCTGAGAGACAAACAAATGTATTCTGAACTGACCTGATGGTGCTCTGCTCCTGGCACTGACGTTCCAATCTCTTCCTGCTGTGCTTCTCCATTGGCAGGCAGAGCTGCAGCTAAAGTGTAGAATTTTTATTAGAAAGCAGCAGGGCACTCCTGCATCAGTCAGATGAGAGTTTATTTTAGCAACTGCATCCCAGAGCAGCAGAACATCTGTCACAGATCCATTAGCACCTGCATGAGTAGCTTAGATTCACCTCTCAAACACAGCCACAGCTGCTTGGGCTGTCAGGCTTCATGCAGCAAGAGCTGCAAGAAATGTGACACTGAGCTAATGCCTTAAGCTCTCCCTGACTCCTGTCAGGCAGTGTGGTGAAAGGAAAGAGAGCACAAGAACGCTGAGGGGAAAGAAAGATCCTTGTCAATGGTCTTTGCCACGCAGCATCTGCTGCCTCCTGTGCTGGGACAGAGCACTCAGGCTGCTGAGCAGTGCAAGTGCCCCATTTTTGTCAAAAAGAAAAGGGAAAAATACCAAATTGACTTGCTTGATGACCTAATGAATTAGTAATGAATTAAATACAAGTTGGGAGCCATGTGGCGACCCTCCCAAAGCAGGTGCTGAGCAGGGACAGCCACCAGGTGTGTTGTGCCAGGCATCAGTTCCTGTAGTACCAAGTCTGGGGCCACAGCTCACCTCTGCCTTCACCTGGATCCTCAGAGAACACCTGGCTGATGGTGAGGTTCTGCAGGGCTGTCAGGTCAGAGATCATGTCCTTGGACCTGCGGAGGTCGTCTATGTGCACCGACTGCCACAGCCCTGCAGGCAGAGAACAGCAGGGAATCATTCCCAGCCTGCAGTTTGTTCTCCCACAAGAGCTTCCCCAGAATTACCTGCCAGCACCTGGGGCCATGCTCAGAGTTCACTGACCCTCACCTCTTGCTGCAGGAGGGGAAAGCACAATGCCCCCAGAACCTGTGCAGCACATGTCCCTGCCTGACAGCTCCAAGGTTCTGAGGCTCTCAGGAGCCCCCAGGCCCAGAGGAACCTTGCTGAACACATCAGCACCTGCCCCAGAGAGCCTCTGGAGGACAACACACCCAGAGTTATCCCTGTGGCCGCGTGCTGCTCTCCAGCAGACTGGAGAGGGGACCTGTCTGTCAGCAGTGCTCCCACCCAGAATTGCCAGGTACTGATCCCCTGGGCAGTCCTGTGGGACAGAGAAGCAGCTCTGCCAACCCACAGGACACACTGAGCCCAGGCTTTCAGCATTTAAAGGAATGGTGAGCCAGAGAAATGATTGCCTGAAGGCAGCTGAAGAGTGAGGACAGAAGGGCACACTCACCCCCATGGAATCCCACGTAGGATGTTCCTCCCTCCAGCCGGGAGAGCTTCATGATGAAGTAAACAAAGACAGAGACTTCCCCCAGGTCCACCTTGTTGATCTCATTAACAACGGTGTACCTGCAGCAAAGAGCAAAGGCAGACAGAGGTGACTCCCACTCCTTCCTCCCAGCTGTGGAGCTGAGCTGCCACCTCCAGCTGTGCCCTGAATCATCCCTTGACCCTCAGCTCTTCAGGATTTCTGCAGCCAGTGGCCAGAGTTCACACTTCAGAGGGGATTATCTGCCGATTTGACCCAGTTTAGCTTATTTTGACTTGGGTTATGCTTTATCTGAAATACAATCAGTGCATTTAGATTCATTCTGCTACAGAATAAAGGATTGCACATTCCTGAGATCCCTGAACAGCACCAATAACCAAACACAGTGAGGACTGGCCAGGCAGAACTGAACCACTCCACACCCGACTCACTTGGCTGAGGCGATGAGCTGGGCATCCCGAGAGCCATCTTCGAAGTCTGTCTGAATAATGAGGACTTTGTTTCCTGAAGCAGCACCCAGGAAATCCCTGAAGAGTAAAAAGAACTTTAACAGAAGTCACCAAGTGTAAAGATCAAACATTAAAGACCACAGAACCACATTAGCTTTGGCTGCTGCAGGAGGAGAGAGAAAATCACCACACCCCATCTCATGTGATGGAGCTGATAAGGTTTGTCCCCAGCCAGCCCACTGCCAGCACAGCCTCCACTTTCCATACGTGCTACTCCAAATGCTCTGCCCATGCACCTTCCACACAGCTAACAGCCCATTCCAAGCAGGAAAACACGGGCCTAGACTCACCGGATGCCCTTCAGGAAGGAGTACTCTGTGTCAAACTGCTGCAGGAACAGGATCTGGGGCCTCTGGGCCCTGCCGTGCACCTCCCTCTCCAGGCAGGCAGCGTCGGCACTGGTGAGCAGCCGTGAGAAGGTGGTGACCTGGGCAGAAAGGGGCAGCAATGCAGCACCGGCCCACCCGTGCTGCCGGCCCGCCGCGGAGCTGGGCTGCACCCCAAAGCCAACGTTCCCTGTGCACACCCTCGGCTCACCTCAGTGAAGGTGGTCTGCGGCCCGGCCCCCTCACGCACGTGGGCGCCGAGGAAATCCGCGAAGGACGTGTGCTGCTGCTGCCTGAAGTAGACGCGTGCCAGGGAGTGCGCCATGAACACCCCCGCGGAGCCGCAGAGGCGCACCACGGCGTCGGGGGTGGCACAGTTGAGCAGGGCCAGCCGCGCCCACTCGGTGACACGCGCCAGCAGCTCGGTGGGCGCGCAGGCCGGGCGCAGGCGCTGCGTGCCCTGCAGCACCAGCGAGGCGCAGGTGTTGGCGTGGTAGCCCACGAACACGTCAGCAGGGCTGTACTGCTGCTGGCTGATGAAGTGCTCCTCCGTGTTGACTGCCGTGAACTCCCACACCCAGCGCTTCAGCTCCCGCACGGCCTCCCTCTGCCCCTTGTCCAGCACCGTGCTGATGTCCAGGTAGTGCTTCTCCAGGCGGTTAATCAGCGGGATGGGGAAGTGCTTGTACACCACCTCCTTCTCCTCGATGACGATCAGGCGGAACTTGGGGTGCACCCGGCATTTCACCCGGTGGGTGCCCAGCCCCAAATCCACATACTTCTGCCCCGCCAGGTACACGTAGTACTGGTTGAGGGCATCGTAGAGGCTCTCGTAGAGGTTCTGCAAGTTGAGGAGCACGACCATCTGGCCAGTTTCCATGCACACCTTCACTCGGTTGATGTTCCTGCATATCTGGGTGTATTCTTGGTCCTTCGGAAAACTGGAGCCAAAGATGATTTCTGGCTGCTGGCGGGCAGTGAAAAAAGCCTGCTGGAGGATCTGCAGCGCCGCATAGTTCTCGGTCAGCACAAGCAGGTACCTGCAGTCCCCATCCTCAGCGCTGCTGTAAATGTTCTGTCGGATCAGCTCTATCCTGCTGATGTCATGAGCATCTATCTCCCCTTTCTCTAGCAGCTTGGAAGTGAATATCTCCAAGGCATTGACGTCATCTTTGCCACCGAAGTTACGAAGAACCACTGCGGCGATGTCCTGAGGCGTGGGCTCACTTTTAGAGCTCTTAGCTAAGGCAAAAAACATCTTTATGAGGCTGTAGTAGTCACGCAGGCCAAAGAACTCCCTGTCCTGGGCCTTGCAGATGCTTTCGTACGCATCTGCAAAGTGATGGAAATACTGCTCAACCTTCTGCAAAGCCCCTCGTGCCGAGCAGCAAATGCCCTTCGCGCTCTCGATGAGCTCCTCTCTGCTGGGGTCCCCACGAGACACAAAGATGCCTCGATTCATCTTGGCAGGGTCCAAAGCCCAGTTGGAGATCCCGATGAAGCCCACCTTTTTGTGAGGAAGAGGGACATCATCTATGCAGCCATCCTCCAAAAGTGGATGCAAAGTCTTCAAGGGCATTTTGGGAGAGTCCTCTGCCAGCCCAATCTCATCCAAAACCACCACTGATACATATTCCTCCAAGTTCTTCCCTTCCTGGAATCGAGCACAGTGCTTGAAAGTGCCTATGATTCCCTCTGGAGTGGAAAGGGGGCTGCACTGGAAAGACACGAGATGGATCTGCTTCAGCTCCTTGAACAGATCAGAATGAGCTGCTTGGCCCTGCATAGCATCGGCCACGATGGTTTTTGCCAGGGATTTGGAGCTCCCAGGCTTCCCGACAAGAAAAAGAGGGATTTTCAGCTCAATACAGATGACCATCATGAAGACATTTTCCTTCAAGGCCAAGTTCCTCGCTATGGTATCCCGGAGCGGCACCCCACTCAGGAATAAGTCCTGCATCAGGGAGATTTCTTCCAAAATCTTTTTCTGGCTGTCGTAAGGCTTTGGGAGGACCTGGCTGATGGCAGTCCTGTACGGCTCCTTCCTTTCCAGGGACGCGTGGTAGCAGACCCCAACTGCCAGCACCAGGGACCAGATGATACAGTTTCTGTCACCGCCACCACCCTTGGGAGCTTTCCTCTCGGCCAGGTACTTCTCCAGCTCCCTCAGCAGCAGGTGGCTGTGCCTGTAGAACCACTTGAACACCTCCATGCAGCGCTCCACGTCCCGCAGGCTGACAAAGCTGCACTCGTCATCCCTCTGCCTCATGTACTGCTGGGAGACAAAGAGCACCTCCGTGACAGTCCTCACCTCGTCCTTGGCCATGGGCAGCTGCTCCGCCACGCGCTGCACGATCTGCTGGATGTACAGCCTCTCGGCGCTGTTGTTGAGCTGCCCAAAGTCCCACACCAGCGGGATCATGCTGGGCGGCAGCGCGTGCACCCGGTACACCAGCTGCCTCAGCGGGATGGAGCCCAGCTTCTCCCTGGTGTCGTCGGCCTTGACCCGGTAGCCCAGCCCAGCCAGCTCCAGGCGCTGGATCATCCTGTCCGTGTGCTTGCGGTAGGGATTGCAGGCTGCGATGATCCGCAGGCCGGAGCCAGGGGCCAAGGGCTTCCCCTGCACCGTGCGGTCACACAGAACCTCCTTGATGCTGCTCACAGCCTCCGTCGTGTTGGCCTCATCGAAAAAGAGGACGGTGTCCAACCCGTGCTGCTCCTTGTTGGATCTGGCCAGGGCTTCCGCTTCTCTGACCCTGGCGTAGATCATCTCTGCAGTGGTGCCTCCATGAACCTTGACGAGCTTCATGTTCTCCACCTCTACAAAGCTTCTGCGTAACTGGCACAGGAACTTCACCAGCCTGGTTTTCCCGCAGCCTGTTTCTCCCATGATGACCACCGGGATGTCGCAGCGGAAGCGCATCTCGATGGCCAAGATCTTCAGCACATTGTCCGTGGTGAGCTCGTACGTCTCGTCGGGGTCAAACACCCAGGGGAGCCCCAGCACCATGCAGAGCTTCTCCAGCTTCTGCTCGCGGGGCAGCTGGTCGAAGGGCACGTTGAAGGGAACCCTCTGCAGCAGCAAGCCCTGGTACAGCTGGGCAGTCATGATGTCCTGCTTGATGACATTGCCATTCAGAGGATTGATGGCATCGACGCGCTTCCCAACCTGCTGGAAGTGGAAACCAATGAACGTCATGGACACACGATCCTCGTTGAAAAACAGGTAGGGATGAGGCTCCGACTCCCACTTCTTCCTGATGCGGAAGGGAAGCAGATCTTCCTCGGAGACGTTCTCCAGGTGAGACAATTTTCTTCCTGAACTCTGGTCAGAAATGTTCAGGGAGGGTGTCGCAAAATCCCGCGCCATTAAAATCATGAAGCCAACCACAAAGTTCTTGAAACCGTTCAAAGTGTCCCCGACAAAGCCAGGGTTGCAAAAGACAGAAGCTTCGCAGTCTCTCAGCTGGATGTTGAGGAAGCAGGTGAAGTTGCGGAGCTCTGCCCAGGAGGGATCCATGACCCCGCAGTGCAGGAGGAAGAGCTGCAGACATTCTGCAGGGCTGCCTTCCACCGAGAGCGCCTCGTACCAGAACGTGTCCAGGTCACATCCCTGGTTAAACCTCTTCAGGTACTGGAAGGGTCTCTGGAAAGCCTCACTGCAAAATTCCTCCTTGTCCATTCCCACATCTGAAACATGCCCAGGACGTTTCCCAAGTGTCTCCATTTCTAGCACTTTTTTGGGAGACCTGCATGTTATTTTAGGGAACACATCCAAGAAGTGATACTTCTGGCTCGCTGACATCTGGAGAAGAGAAAGAGAAAAGCTCATCACAGAGCTGTAGCCTCAATCCTCATCAGCTCAGCTGATCTGTTCTTAACAGTCTCCTTGCCCAAAACCACAGACCTGAGAAACAGGAGCCAGCCTTTTTCCCTGTGCATCCCTTCTTCCACCTAAAGCGCACCAATGAATTCTATTCCCTCCTAACATGAGCCTGGCATCACCTTCAGCCCCTTCTCAGTGCTACTCCAAAGGAAACTAAACCCAAGAAACTGGTGGTATTTATTCCAGTCACTTCTGCATTCTGTTCTTACAGCTGCGTATAAATATTCCCCTACTTTCAAACATGCAAATTAACAGGAAGGAGATTAGATTTTGCATTTTTATGTTTCCTGTAAAAGTTACGGTGGGGGCAGCGAGGCTTGGACTAACAGAAATGAGAAATCACCAACCCAAGGAAATCAGACAGGCCTAATTTGCTGCCTGGTGTTAATGTCACTTTGCACAACACCAGGGACACCAGTTTGTTATGGGATACAGCACACCCCCAGTGAAACAGGGTACTCCTGTGCTGTGTTTACAGCTAGTCTCTACAACTCAGCACAGCTATGTACAAACGCGTGCAAAGTGACAGAGGAATTCCCCGAAAAGGAGCACTGCTGGTACATACAGGTCTGGCTGCTTTCTTTGGCACTGGGGACACCTCCAGGATTTCAATGATGTACAGATGACACTTCTGCCGTAGCCACATATTGCCATTATTATCTGTCAGGTACTGCAAAACCAACAGCTTGAAGAGAAACTCTGGAATTCCACGCTGCACCTACCACAAGAAGAGATACCAAGGCACTTCTTTATTTACGCATCACAACTTCACAGGATCACACAACAGCCGAGGGTGGGAAGGCTCTCTGCTCAAAGCAGGCCCAGCTAGAACAGGTTGCCCAGGGCCACACTCAGTCAGGTTTTTAATGTCTCCAAGGCCGGAGACCCTACAACTTCTCTGGGCAACAGTTCCAGAGTTCAATCACCTTGATGGTACTGGTGTTACTCACACAGTAATTAGAAAACACGTGCTAGGGGAATGGCTAACTGAGAAACAAGAGCTTTAAAGAAAGCTCCTGCAAGGATCCACCCAGGACCTGTAGGATAAGGCAGCTGTGGGAGGGATGCACTCACTGAGGAGGTGATATCGAAATGGAATATCATGGGCTTTGTCTGGTGTTCTCTCTTCAAAAAAGGCAGGAGAGATTTTAGCACTTTATCTTCATCCACTTCTGGTTCAATCAGTCTGATGGTTTTCAGAAGTTCTGTACAGTCAGGCTGCTCTTCTTGCAGCCTCTCATGCAGCCTCTTCACATACAGAGATTTCCCTGTTACAAAAAACATCACAAGAGTTAAAGCCATCAATATCAGATATATCACATTAAGACCATAACAGACAGAAGGAAATAAAATGTTGAAGTACCCCATGCCCTAAAATCTCTGAAGCTTCCTAAAAGCCATTCCAGAAGAAAGTCTAAATCTGGTTTGAGCAGCTGGAGCCTGGAATCCCACACACTGTTCTTGTTATCCACACCGTTTGTTTTCCTTCCACTGCCTGAGAGAAGCTTTACTCTTCATTAGGACTTGAATTTGTTCTGTTTTGTGCTTGTTTCTAAAGTCAAACCAGGGGACAAGGTGACTTCCAAGCTTTCACCTCACTGCACTGACCAGTCTGAACTGCTTTTCTGACCAAGATACTTAAAGCTTGGACACAAAACCTGGCGAGGTGAACCCCGCCACGGTTTTGAACTCTCAGCAGAGCCCACTCTGCACGTGCCACCTTACCCATGCCAGCTCTCTTGGAGGACACAATCCCAACACACATGTGCTCCTTGAACACGGCTGCAGCCGAGCTGGAGGGCTGAGCCACTCGGAAGTGGTGCTGCAGGTACTGCTGCATCTCTGCCCGCGACCTCTGGGGAATCATGTGCACCTTGCAGTGGCTGAAGGCAGACGGCAGGTAGCTGTTCTCCCGCTCGCAGTTGCACAGGATGATGAGCCTGTAGGAGCTGCTGTAGCACTGCAGGCGTTGGAAGAGCTCCTCTGCCCTGCAGCTGACGTCGTAGCTCAGCTCATCCGCATAGAGCATGGTGTAAATCTTGTCTCCCCGCGGGCAGGGAATGAGGCACCTGCGCAGGAACAGCCCCACCTGCTCGGCGCTGGTCTGGGGCGTGCACAGCAGCACCTCATCAAAGGTGGGAAGGGGCTGCTCGGGGCTGTTCATGTAAATGGCCAGGGCAGAGCCGAGCACCTCGGAGCGAGGGCAGGTGATCAGGTTGGGCTGCCCCACACACAGCAGGTCCTGAGGGAAGTCTCTGGTGACGCATTCCCCGCCCCTGCTGGCCAGGTCCTTCAGCCACGCGCCCAGCGTGTCGATGTCCAGGCAGTGGGGCAGGAAGGAGCCCATGTTGCTCATGTAGCAGTCCCAGATGTGCTCCAGCCGGGCGCTCAGGTCCTTCTCCCCGTCCAGCAGCACCTGGAAGTCAGAATCAGCCTTCCCTGAGGCGGGAGGCCCCTGGCTCCCGAGGGCTCCGAGGATGTCCTGCTCGGTGCAGCGGCGGTTGAGGAAGGAGAGCATCATGAGGACAGCCTGGCTGGGGCTGCCCTGGCCCAGCTCCGAGCACAGGTACACCAGCTGCTCCGCGCTGTAGTAGTTCAGGTAGAAATGCTCCTGTCGCTTTGCATACATGAAGCTTTTCCAGCTCTCCAAGAAACTCTCCATGGTCTTGCAGAGGGCTGGGAGCACAGCTGCCATATCCCCTTGCCCTTCCAGCACTGGGATGGGGCCCAGGGAGAAGTCTATAAAAACACAGGATTCTTTGTGGGGTGAACAATACACCTGGGCAATCCAGGAGCGGAAAAGCATGTTCCCAGCTGAGTAAAGGTCTATAAAGGCCTGGGCAAGTCTCTGGACGTTGGAAAAGACCTGTGTGAGGACAGAAGGCAGAGAAACAAGCTGAATTACAGGTTTCAGCCTTGAAACCTCTGGAAAGACATTCAGTGAAGAGAAAGTCTTTGGTCCCAAGGTGTGTCAGGCCTCATACAGCAACCACAGACTCTCTCTGGTACAGCAACCACAGACTCTCTCTGACTTTTTAACCGCAGCATCCCCAGGAAGCCAGTTAGGAACTCCCAGCTTGCTACAAAAGTACAACGATGCTGCCAGCCAGGACAATCCCCAGTGCAGCCAGAGGATAAGGCCACCAGTTCACTGATCTGCCTCCAGCTTAGTTCCACCTTAACAAGGAACCAGAGGCAGGAACACCCATGTGCCTGTGACCACCACCCCCAGCAACTCCGCTGTCAACCACAGCCCTAAAAGCTTATACCCAAGGGAAAATCCAGCCCTGGTCCCAACACCAGCAACCCCCTGGGTTTGGAATCTGACCTCAGAGAACCTCTCCACCTCCAGGCCTTGCTCTCCCTTGGCTGACATGAGCATCAGTTTGTTCTGCAGCTCGCGGAGCTCTGCCAGCGAGTACTTCCAGGCGGCCTCGGCGTCCCCCGCGCTCCCCGGGAGGGTGAAGCGCAGGACGCTGTCCAAGGAGACCTGCAGAGCAGAGGCTGTCAGTGTGCCTGGGGCTGGCAGGGTGCCTGGGGCTGGCAGGGTGCCTGGGGCTCTGCCCGAGGCCAGGGGAGCACTGGGGCGGCAGCCCCAGGCAGGAGGGGCAGCAGGAGTGAGACATATACCTTAAAGAATTAATGATTTTAGCAAAGTTAAGATGTGATAGAGATAAGCTTTGCTAGGATTAATTAAAAGTTGGTAGTTAGTTATGAGAAACCAGATTTGAGCTAGTCTTTCAAGCTTAAATAACGAATTGCTTGTCAACTTAATGTTTGTTCAGCTGTGTTTGTAATAAGGAACAGGGGATCTGATAAATAGATTTTAGGAATGTGAGACAATCACAGAAACTCCCATCTTCTGAAACCCATTGAAAGTCATGTATCTAAGGAAATGGGAGTCCTACCAGGGCTCATTTGTCACATTTGCATTGAAAAGGTAGAAAGTTCAAGGCGAGGAAGAGCCATTTTACTTCTTCATTTTAAGCCCTCTCCCCCTAAAAAAGACCACCGACCCATTTCAAAGAACAAACAATGCATGCTCAATTGTTTTTCAGCTGATTACCATACCAAGCGGAAGAATGGGATGTGCCAGGGCTATGAATATGCATTTGTGGTTTTGGTATTCAACACCTTTGTAAATAAAAGGACTCTGTGACTGTGTGTTTGGGAGCTATCCTGCATGCGCTGCAATAAACATGCACTTTCTAACTTCAAACTATTAGAGAGTTTTTGTCCATCTCAGTTGGATATTAGATCAATATCCATGTTTTAATAAATCAGGAGGAGTGAGTGACCTCACCTTCTGGCCATCAGCTGGTGCCCTCAGCACATAGACCCCTCTGCTGTTGATGGCAGCTGCCAGGGACAGCGAGGACAGCTCCACGGAGCCGTGGCTCTCCTTCACTGTCTTCAGCCACTCCAGGTGCTGGGCCGAGGCACGCTGTGGGGAGAGGGGACACAGCACTGCCCTGGCTGCTCTGAAATCCGGGATCTCTGACTTACACCTGACCAGGACAGACAGCTGGGCTGGCACGAGAGTTTTGTGATGAGGAAGGTTGAAAGGAATGGCTGAGCTGGCTTCAGCCTGCTCCTTCTGCACAGCTCTTCCTGACCCACTCCATGGGAGCCTGAACAGAGCCCACAGTGCTCCAACAGTTCTGGCTACAGAAGCAGGCCCTGCTGCAGAAGGACAGGAGTTCCCAGGCATCTGCCTCCCCTCTTTCACACCACCAAACTTGCACGAGCAAGGAGATACCACATCACACTGGAAAGCCTCACTGTGCCCTGGAGAAACCCATGCTACCCCAGTCACAGCTGCTGCAGTGAATTGTTGTGCCCCAGAAACATCAGACATACGTCCTCCAATAACAGGAGCTGCAGTGATGATGGCACCCACACAGGTGCCATTTGCCCAGTGCAGTCCAACTTCAGCCACTCCTGAAGGCAAAAATGCAAGAGGATGCAGAGGCCCTGCCCCAGCAGAACTCACCAGTTTCTGGGGGAGGGTCTCATCGCTGTCCAGGGCTCTCCACAGCTTCTGCAAGCAGCGCATGAAGTCCTCGAAGCCCGAGTCGTGGCGGAGCTCGTAGAGCAGGGAGGAGTATCCGTGCACAGTGCCATGGAAACAGGCCACACGGTCCACATCCATGTCGTTCTCCCCCGCCGAGATGGAGGCCAGGTCAACAAACACCTTCAGCTCATTTATGTCTGAAAGGGGAAACACAGGAGTGACCAACGGATGAGGCAGCACCCCTCATCACCACCTTCTGCAGGAAAGGCAGGAAGAATGCTTTGAACAGCAGCTCCTGTGCAGCTGCCCTCTCCCCATCGGCTTTCCCAGGCCATCCGTCCATCCATGGACCCCACGTGGATCCCCAGCCAGGATGGGAGCAGTGCCTGGGGGGTGTGCAGGTCAGACAGCTCAGCTGGCAGACACACAACTCCACCCTCTCAAACAACGGGTCTGAAGTGAGCAGCAGCAGCTACTGCAGCCCTGCAGGCCCAGCCCAGCTCCCAGCAGGGTGGTCACGGTGTGCTGCACCAGCCCACACTGCATGGGCACGTTTAAAGGGTCCTCACAGCATGTTCCACACCAAAGCCCAGCAGAGATGTAACTATCAACACCAGAAGCTGCCAAGGCACAAAGCAGATGGGTCAGGGATGCAGTGTTTCTTCTGCCCCCACACAAGCTGCCATCCCTTCCAGTACTCTCTGTCTAATTCCTGGATGAGCAGCACACACCTTTCAGTGCTTCTCTGACCCAGCAGACAAACTCCTTCTGCAGGGCCAGCTCCCTCAGACAGCCACGGCGGGGCACAGTGATCCCCTGCAGCAGCTTCTTGGCTTGCACGAGCTCAGGGCTGATGGAATCCAGCTTCTGGGTCTTGTAGGAGTCAAGCTTTTCTGTCTGGAAAGCAAGCAGTGCAAACACACACTGAGTCTGGAACTGGGAAATGCCCCTGGTTCTGCAGCAAGGAAGGGAAAGCCCTCTGCAAAGCCACACCCCAAGAGAGCAGTATCATCACCTCTCTTTAAGGAATGACTACACAAAAGCACTTGGAACACCTGATTTTTACCTCAAATAAGCATTTTGGGACGAGGAATGGCTCTTGACAGACTGGGATATACTTGTGGGAAGGTTCAAATTTAGCCAACACCCTGACAGTACCAAGCCAAGGTCAGGGATACTCACTATATGCAACAAGTTTTCCAGGATACTGAAGTCACCAGAGAGGCCTAAACTCTCTTTGACGTGGGCAATGATCTTGGCAGCATCCAAGGTTAAATGCATTTCATGGTACTGCTGGATCTGCTGGACTCTCTGGTCAACCCAGCCCCTGCCTTCCGCAGGCCGCAGCCCACAGATGGTGTTCAGCTCTGCTCTGAGATCCTCAGGATGATTTGTGAATTCATGGAAAATTCTATCAACTGCAGCAAGTGTGAGACTTCCTGATCTGAGATCATCATACAGTATTGCATAGCTGTCAAAGCAAGGGCGGATCATGCTGTCCAAAACATCATCAAGGTCCAACTCAGGAGCCACCTCCTCTTCCTCCTCCTCCTCCTCTTCCTCCTCTGGAGAGTCACACTCATACTCGTCTCCTGCCTTCTGTGCTGCTTCCTCCCAGAACTGCTGCAAGATCAGGCTGTCCTTGAAAGAGTGCATTTTGTGGACAAACTCTTTCAGCTCTGGGCTCAGGCTGTAGAAGGTCTGCAGGGGTCTCCTTCCCACGACCACAACTTGATTTAGTCTCTTTGAGCGAAGATCTTCTGAGTGCTGAAATTCCACTTCACTTACACCCACTGTGAACCAGAGACAGGTCAGAGGGAGATCAGGTGGTGCAGCCTGCTCACATCACCCCAAGCCACAAAATGCTACCAGGCAGGTGGACCCCAGTGAGTGTCATTTGATGCACAAGCACTCACTTGATCCCCCCAGCGCTCTGGGTTTGCTTCCCCCACCCCTCCTTACCCTCACTTTGGGGTTTAGAATCAAACCTGTTCCCTAAGCCAAGAGATTTTCAAGGAAAATGCTGTTTTCAGACTGCTCCCCCAGAACTCTACCTCTCACAGACTTCTGCACCTTCCTGCACATGCTCAGGAAGGTTCCTATTGCTTTTTGCTCTCTTCTGAGCTGTGTGACCTCTTCATGTCTCAACTCCAGCAGCTCTTTCAGGCTTCTCTGGAGCAGTTTTCTGTCCTCACTTGGCTGTTGCTGGTGCTCTGGAAGAAAACTCACCTGGAGTGACAAAACAGGCACTTCCCACGCCCTGCACCCCACCTCAGGTTGGGAATTACAGAGTCACAAACCCTGCAGTGACAAACTGGAGCTGGGAGCTCCCTGCCCAGGCACTCCTGACAGCCCTGCAGCCCCTCCTGAGCAGGCCAGCATCACTGGAGTGATGCTCTAAGCCAACCATGCCCCCTCTGAGCTCATCCCTTACTCGTCTCCCAAATGCAGAGGAACTGCTCCTTGTGCTGGAAAACCTCCTCCAGGTGTTTCACACGGACGCGGCCGCTGCGGATGTCATCGGTGACACCCGTGAGGACAGAGTCTGCTGTGGCCATGACATCCTTTGCTTCATCTGTAAGTTTGTCCAGAAGGTTTCCCTTTGTTCCTGTTCCACAAATAAAGAATGTCACGTTTCCCAAAAACCAGGCAGGATCAGGAATTTCCCACGCCATGGCACAGAGCCCCCCATTTCCCGCTGAAGCCCCACTCAAGAGTCTGTGGACTCACACCACCCTCCAACCCCTCATGTCCTTCTGAACAAAACCAGGATCTCAGGACAGCAATTTGGAAACTTTCCAGGGAGAGCCCAAACCCTGTGGGTCAAACAAAAGCCATTTGGATCTGTTCACCTGGCTGACTCCTTGGCATTTTTGTGTGCCAGTAACTTGTGAGAACCTCTCAGAGAAAGACGTTATCATAAATCCTGAGGAAGCTGCAGTGGATTAGCACAAGAGGAATAGTGGCTCCCTCTTCCTTGGCCTTCCCTCCCCAAACCCAAGCTGAATACTTCAAGCTTTGAGATAAGGACTGAAACAAGAGCAGGATGATTTCTCTCTGCTGCTCTGTGCAGCGGCAGTAGTGAGGCAGAGAAAAGCTTCTCAGGGTCTCCCAAAACCCAACCACAGACCTACCATTAAAGCTGAAGATGTATTTGATGTCAGGCCAGGTGAGCAGGTGGTGCAGAATCTTATCAAAATCCCCCTCAGACTGCCCACAGGTGACTGGCCACGACTTCACCATGACAGCAGACACGAGCTGGCTGAACTGGCCCATGTTGTAGGCAGAGATCTTCTCCAGGAGGTTGCTGTGCATCTGCCAGGGCACACAGAGAGGGCAGGGCTGTGTCTGGGTCTCAGAACTGGCCCTGACACCAAGGAGTCACCTCCAGTGCTGAGGTACATTCCAAAACAGCCCTGTGACAACTGACACCAGAGCTCATGGTGGAAACACATCACAGGCATTCCTCATGGCCTCATTTCCTGACTTCTTGTGGATAATTTTTGTTGCTGGTTTAACAAACAATACACAGCAACTCAAGCAACATCCACCATCCCTTCCACCATCAGGCACATCTCTGTGCAACAGAATTGCTGTGAAATTCCACCTCTCTTTCTCCTCCCTTGCCCCCCCAGGGCAAGCACAATACCTGGCAAGCTGCAGTTACAGCCTCTGTGGCACAGTTCTGGAAGCACCAGCTGATGGAGGAGTCCATCTGTGTGATCTGGTGGTGCTGACAACAGTACACCAAGATTTGGTTCACTGGAGGCTCCTAAAGGGCAAAAGGGAGATTTCTCATCAACTCAGTCTCCAAAGTGTTTCTCCTGGCAGCAGGAAGCAGAGCTGCTATCGAGGCCATAAAAGGAACCTGAGCATCAGCCCATTTGTGAGGGCCTGGAAGAGAGATCAAACAAATAAATGCTTGGAAAATATTTTAATGATTTCCATCTGAACTGATTACTTAATATCCACCTCTCCAAGCCAAGCTCACAGCAGAAAATATTTGTTTCCTGATTTCCCTGTGAAAATCAATTGCTTAAAGAAACGTGTAACTGCAGTAGAAAGGAGATGAGATTATACAGGGTCAGTTTGGAAGGGACTTACACACGTGGGTGTGCATTTGGGAGCCTGAACAACACCATTTGTGACCAAGGAATGAAAAGAGAAGCACCAGCTTGGCTTCTCTGGGCGTTTACTTTGCACTGGCTGGTTCTTCAAATTACAGAGGTGCCAAGTGGTCAGAATGTGGATTTCCTCTGAAGCACCAGGACCTGCAGCCAGGCCACTGACACCAGGATTCCAGCATGGGACATTATCACAGCCAATTGTTCAGCCTCCAGAACCTGGTTTATAACAGCAGTGCAATAGTTATGGCCAAAGCCACCGTGTTTCCACATGCTCCTCCTCCAAGCACAGCACAAGTCACTCCCTCTGCTCTGGACCACCAGCCAAGACTGCCTGGAGAATCCCTTACCTGCTGGATTCTTTTCTTCAGATCTGCAAGTAGAGTGTCCCTCCACGTCTGGGTGAACTGCCCATTGGGAAAGCTGATATTCATAAACTTATTCCAGGCCTGCAAGCAAACAAACCCAGACCACTGAGTGCTGAGATTTAATGGAAAAGGAAATTAAAAGAACAGTGTGGAAGAGATGCCCCACACGCCTCAGACAGTCTGCAGTCCTTCCAGATGTTTCCATCCTGAGGAAAAGGAACACTCCCAGAGCTGCAAAAGGCAGCTTTTAAGCCCAGACTGGCAGGGGCTGCTCTGAGCTTTGCCTGCTGGAAGGCCTGAGGACAAACCAGCGGGACACACTGGGAGCAAGGCAACACCAACAAGGGGCAGCTCCTCACCCCAGCAATGCCTTCAGGAATGGCCGAGGAAGAGCAGAACTGGGGTGAGCTGAGCAGCACCAATTCCAGCCCTTTGCTCCTCAGCCCAGCAGTGTTTCAAACACTGCCCATCCCATCCCATTCCTTACACAGCTACAGAGCCCAGCAGAGAGCCAGCAGACCCAAGATCCTGGCTAAGCTCCAGTAAAACCCCTCTTTATTGCCATTATTAGAAGATGACAAACCCGAAGCTCAGAGTAGGAAGAGAAGGTCACGTGTTCCAGGTGCTCCTCCAGCAACTTCTGCTTTAAAGCGTTTCTGAACCAGCTGCGAGTGTCCCTCAGAGCCCCACTGAGCAGCTCTGCCACTGCAACTCCCTGCACAGCATCCCCTGCAACCTGCCCCACGCAGAGGGGAAGGCAAAAAAATAAACACGGGTCAAGCAGGACAGCAACAGACAACTGACTGAAATCAGTATTTCTAAAGAGAAGGCCCAAACACATCCAGGACACACAAATGCCCAGCAACAGACCCAGCACTGCTTGAACAAAGAGCAAAGAGAGGCTGGAAAAGTGCAGTGCTTACAGGGAGGTTGTGCTTAAGCTTGTTCCAGGAAGAAAAGGCAGCAAATGTTTAAAGGGAAACAAATCCAGATTTAAAACAAAGCTTATCACAGAAAACCTGAGCATCTGACCTTATTTTCAATAAGAACCAAACTCATGAGGTGGTTCCACAACTCTCTGGAAGTACCACAGCCTTGCTTAGAGTGTGAAGTTCTTCAGATTGAGACTGGATCTGAACTAAACCCAGTCTGTTGTACCACACTTCTGATATTTGTGGGCACCTTGCCTGTAACAGGCCAAGAGTTCCTTGGTACTCACTGCTGGGGGCTGAAGTTGGGCAACCTTGGCGATGAGGGTGGCAGCAGTGGCAGGGATCAGGAACCAGTCCACTCTCCTGGTGGCCCTGCAGAGCCTCTCGTGCAGCCTGAGGCAGCAGGACAAGCAGCACTGCCAAGAACAAGCTGCCAGAGCTCTGCAGGGCAGCAAGAACAGAGGGAGAATTAATTTTCTGCTCCGAGGGAAAAAAAAATAAATTAGAAAGTAAAAAACCCTGTTGGGATGCAAATCCCTCTGGGCACCATTCACACAGGCTCAGAAGTACTCAGAAATGTGAGGGCTGAATTAAAACCTTCAGAAAAACAAAAATATATAAGCCCATACAGACATGAGGTAGAAATATAAGTTTAGTTTTAAATAAGTAGAGAATATTTGAAGTGCCTCAAGCAAATAAATAGCCTGTATGAGTTAGCAAGAAAAGCCCTAAAGCCTAGTTTAAAGTTCAGTAGCAGGGTTAACTTAGCCTTAGACACAATGAAAACATAATGCAGCCTTGCTGGCATTCCTAGACAGAACAGACAGAACTCTGTACGTATAATTTGTGTAAGAAATCACAACCACTTTTGTACATCAATGTAAGGCCTGGATATGTCCAAGAAGACAGTAGTAAAATCGTGTTTGTGGCTCATTGTGTAAAAAAAGAATAAAAGAATAAAAACAGAATAAAAATGCACCACTTTGAGAATGCAAAAGAGGCTGCTGCTTCTGCCTGGGACATGGGGACTCTGTGCTGGAAGCCTTTCTGCATAATGGCACAGACTGTAACACTCTGCCCTCACAAGACTGATCTAGCCATGCCATAAGTGACTTTTACAACAACCCAGCCTCTCTAGTCTTCTCTGAAGGCCCAAGTTCAACACGGTGTGGCAGCTGCCTCCCTCAGGTGGATTTAAAACATGGGATAGAGCTCCAGGGTTCTTTTCTTCACAGAGATTTCGAGGTACACAACACGACCCCAGCCCTGGTGCAGATGCAGACAATGCTCTCACAAAGGTGCACTGCACTTACCTGGCTGGGGGCTCATCCAAGGCACACAGCACTATGTTCAGGAGCTTCTCTACCACCTGAGAATGGAAAGACAAAAATATGAAACTGTGGAAGAAATTTTACAGACTGATTTCTGATTAGCTGAGGAAAAGGGAACTCGCTACTCTTTCACGTCTTCTGCAACATTTTTATAAATACACTGTAAGATGGCAGAATTTATTTACTGGATGTCAGAGCCAATACCTGGCCTGCTTTTATATGCACAAACACAGCCTGTTCTTCCCACAATTTGGGAGTTTCAAATCTATTATTAATTGCAAGGTCCTACTGCTGCTGTCCTCACACCAGTACAAGAGTTTTCACAACAGCAGGAAAGTCTCCCAAACCAGCAGCCCCTTGTCCAACCCTCCTGTGTGAAAAAAGTTTCAGGTACACGTCTGAGGATTCTAACATTTGCCAGCACTAACCAAGAGCAGACCCAGCTAAGAACACCCTCCTCTCATCAATGCCAGCACCACTTTCTGCTGCAGATACACCCCTAATTCTCCCCCTGAGGAGTCTCTGACTTGAGAGCAGCTATTTTTGCTTTTAGCTAGGTGTGAACCTCTTTGTGCTGTGACCTGCTGCCAGCCCCAGCCCCCTCAGTGATGGTCAGTCCTGCCAAAAGACAGCCAGGAGCCCAGTGTGAGCCTCCATCCCAGAGCTGGGTAAAGCTGCCAGAAGACAAACCTCATAGCGACTCCATGAGAGGTCAACATTCTGCAATCTGTAGGAAACTCCTTGAAGGGTAACTAACAAGTCACTGGAGAAGTCTCTTATGAACTCAGGCAGGCTCTCCAGGGGCAGCAGGCAGAGCCAGGACTTGACCAGAGTCACATCCAATTCCATCAAGTACTTCTTTTCTCTCATTCGTTCCAGCAGGGTCACTCTGGAGGGGAGACAAAACAAAACCTTCAGGGTTCCAAGGGACAAAAGGCCCACAGAGGAGTCTCGTCCTCGTTCCTGGGCTTTTGTCACTGCAGCTGAGGATCAGTGGGAGTCCCCAGGGCCCAGGGGTGGCAGAGCAGAGCCAAACCACTGAGCACAAGCACTCAGGGAAGAGACTCCAGGTCTTGCTCAGACTGTACACAACACAAGCAGCTTTAGCTCCCACCTGCTCCCTGGCTGGCAGAGCTGGGGGTTGTGTTTGAGGGGTCACACAGCGCCCAGCCCCAGTGACCTCTGAGCCACGAGGGTGGCTGTGCCCAAATACCCCAAACACCCTCCCTCAACGTGTGACATTTCATACTTGTTAGAAATGAGAGAGGAAAAAATAACAACAAAAAAAGAGATGAAGCAAAGTGATCACCCCCAGCTACAGCAGCAGGGCACTGGGTGTAACTGGGAGCTCTGGAAAACTCACACATCTCTCTTCCTCCTGGTTTCAGCAAAGGGAAGCCCTTCCAGCCCTGCCCAGACATCCTCCTCCACCATCTCGTGCTGGTGCTGCAGGGGAGCAGCAAAGGAATGCAGCAGGGGAAGGATCCACACCCACTGGTCTACCTCACGTTCAATGCACCTCTGGCACAAGTTTATCAGGTCGACCTTCAAGCTAAATAAAAAGAAACCAAAACAAACACACCGAGTGAAAGAACAGCTTTATCCAGGCCTTGAGAACGCCCTAGAGGTGTGGGAGGCTACATCTCAATCTCCCTATGTACCTTCAAGGAACCTCTAGTCATTATTTTAGCTCCAACTCCTCTTCATTGCAGAGTGTGCCTGTCCAGGTTTGAGGCCCAGAGCTGCAGTGTTCCTGGATCTCTCTGCACAGACCCTGCTGCTGGGGCACTGGGAAGACCCAATCCTTTATCTACAGCCTCCCCATGAGCCCCCCCAGCCCTGTGATACCCACACAGAGAAGGGCTCCAGAAAGAAATGCAATGTCTGCAGCCATGCAAGTGAAGAACTCCAATCCAGGGCAAGGTAAGCAGTCAGATAAAATCCAGTGCCTGGTGAACAGACACTCCAGGGGAAAACCAACCAAAAAGTGTGGAATGATGCACTGCAACCTTGCCTGGATGTCAGCCCTGCTTCAAGCAGGAGGCTGGAACTGAGACCTCCAAAGATACCTTCAAATGTAACTTTTTCTCTGTTCTCTGGCATCAGAGCTGGATCCTTGCTGTTTTATCAACGGGTGCCACACCCGAGCAACACCAGCCCAGTCAGCTGGAAGGTACACAGAGCACTCACTTGGTAACTCCTGCAAAAGCCTGTTTGATGTGATGGATCTCATTCTGTTCATCTTGCTGGGACACCCGATCCAAGCACAAGAGGCTACACAGGTCAGCCAGGTCGCCTTTAAGTGCTGGGAGTGAATGCTCCTCAACTACCGCAAGAATGGTGAGCCCCAGAGCCAGTTTACTTTGGATGACTCTGTCCTCTGCAGCTGCTTCTGCCCCAAGGAAAGGGAGAGCTATTTTCTTCATGTGATTTAGCAGCAAGTCCTTCACCTGGGACAAAGAAGTGAAAAAATAAACCAGTCACAACATTAGTCTTTCTCTTCTGAAGCCAACGTCCTCTCCCAGTTCCAGCCAGGCACAGGACAAGAAGGAGCAGCCCTGACAATCAAAAAAGACAACATGGCATTTCTGCCACATTTCCTAATTATGTCAATTAAGAAACTTTGGATTCCAGAAGCCCTGCTGGCATCACTGCTTAGAACGGGATCAGGATCTTCTCCCCAAAAGCAGGCAGATTTGGAGCAAGAGATGAGTGAAGAGAAGTTGCTAGTGACAGAAAAACTGGCAGCAAAACCTAATGGCAAGGCTCAGGAAATCAACATCCAAACACAAAACCCACTCAAGTACGAAGTCACCACATCCCAGCTCTGCTGCTGACCCACGTGGGGTCTCAGAACCTGCAGAGGCTGACTGAAGCCCCCAGGGCACTCGGTGGCAGCCACCCCAGCAGGATCCCCTCTGAACTTTGACTGGAAAAGCAACTTAACCCAGCAAGGTCAACAGCAAAATGAAACTCTGGGTTCAGTGACAGAATGTCTTCTGTCTCTTTGCAAGAGAAGGGATTACCTGCTCTGTGCTGAAGTCCAACTCTATCCATGGCATTGCCCGGCCATCAAACACCCGCTGGGCTACTGCAACATCACAGAACTGCTTCAGCTGCATGAAGAAGTTCCTCAGGTTGTCAGGACTCCAGGTCCCCAGAATGCTGAAGATACTTTCTAACATAACACTGGCAGCTATTTTCTTCCCTTCCACCACTTCCTTGTTTTTATCACCAGTAAATCTCTGCCAAACGTTTTTTAACTTGGAAGGCTTTGCACACACGATGTCATCGTACTGGTGCCACTCTGGAAAGCAACACAGGGAAACAGCCACTGCAGTCAGGTGCCTTCTCTCTTCCAGCTGCCTCAGCAACAGCCCCAGCAGCCCCCAGAGCTCCCAGCTTCAGACAGGGCTGTCTGGCAGGAGTGCTGGGCCATAGGACAGCAGGGACCACCCCCAGGTGCAGGTGCAGCCAGCAGAACTCACCTCCATTGTTGAGCAAGGTCTTTTTGATCAATAAGCAGCGATTCACGGGCTCGTTGGATACTGAAGTCTTGTAAATGAACTCATACTCCCCCTTCCCACAGGTCACCCAGTACTTGTAAGGAATGTATTTATCCAGGATTTCTTTGGAGAGAGTTACAGCACCTTCGATGAGGTATCCATGCTCTCCCAGATGCCTTGGAAACACAGACACAGCAAAGGCAGGCAAAGGACACGTTAGCTGATCTACAGACCTTTTCCATGCACTGCTCCCTTTCTAACAGGAACGGCAACTGCTCTTTCACAAGAACATTTTGGAACAGTTTTCTCCACTGTGAAACCCTTTGCTGCAACCCCCAGGTGTGGGCACAGACCACACCTTGCACAGTACCTGGGGCCCCACGGGGACCCCGTTCCCAGAGCAGGGAACACTCACCGGGTGCAGTTCAGCTCACAGACATTGTCCTTCCAGCTGGTGTAGGAAGGAATGTCCTGAGCCCTGATGAACACTTTATGGGTCTCGGGGTTGAGCTTGAAATCCTTGGATAATATTGCATGGAAATAGACTGTAATACCCTCATTGCGGCTCACAGAACTGCAGGAAAGATGGAAAGGAAATAGAAAGGATTCTGTTGGGGTTTTTCAATTGCACAAATCACTGTAAACCTCAAATCAGACTTGAGCCACCAGCTGAGTGGCTGGAAGACCCATGAACTCTGGCAGCAGTTCACTCAGACTGATGTTTGAGCAGGCCTAGTGCAAAGTCCAGTGCAAAAAGTAAAAATGGGCCCCTAAAGGCAGCAGGAGATGCTCTGGCCCAGCAGAGCCACCTAGAATGGCTATGCTTTCAACCCCTTCCAGCTCACACACATAAAGCAAAACATCACAACAGCTCTTCACACTCTTCACTTAAAGCATCGTGTGTGTGAAGCAAGAGCAAGAAATAAGAGAATAATCTCTTTTTTATCCATCAGATGCTCAAGCAGGTTTTTAACACATCACCCAGGACATCACCTGTACTGCAGCTCCTGCTCAAACACTGGTCATGCACAACCACTTCACCTCAGTTTCAAAACAATTCCATTTCCACACATCCAAGGTACGTCCTGACCCAATCCCAGCACCTCAGTCTAGAGTGCTGAGTCCTGTTAGTGAAGAATTCTGGGGAGCAGCAGGGCTGTTCTCACCTTTCCTTTATCTTTTCCACAGGTTTCTGGTTCTTTTGTTCCTTTTTGTTCTTGGGGCTGTCTGCTGCAGCCACAGCACTCTCCTTCCTGGCAGCCTCAGCTCCTTGGCCTGGACTTGTTTTCTCACTCACATCAGGCATTTTCTCACTGGGGGTCTGGTTTTTCTCTTTTTTGTTTGCATTCTGCAACAGGGGGACCAATAATGCTCAATGAAACAGGAGACCCTGGAAGCACAACATCTCCTCCTGCTGCACCAGCAGCTCCATCCTCCTGAAAACACGGATCCTTCGCTGAGGGAAGCCGCTGGTCAAGGGAAACAGCACCTGATGGAAGAGAGCCCAACCCCAACACACTGCCAAGCAGTCAGGTCAGTGAGCCCCAGGTCCCAGGGCATGGGGTGTAAAGTAAAAGAGAACCCACAGCAACTTCCAGCTTACCAGGCACAGGCACCCGCAAAGCCCAGAATCCCCTCGGTTCAAGGGGATCCCAGAGCTCTGCAGAGAGCACAGCTGGCTGGAGAAGAGACACCTCCCAGTCCTGGGGGTAACTGAGAGACCCTCAGTAAGAGCTGGGCTAGAACTGACACCCAGGAGAACAGAACTCAGAGCCTCCACAAGTCAGCCCTGCATCCTTGGGCTGGTGCTCCTCAGCCTCACCGACAGCATGAGCAAGTCACAGCGGCAAAGGGAAGCTGTGCCCACTGGAACACACAGCAGAGGTCACTTACACTCACCTTGACAGTGGAACTGCTCCCTTTCTGCTTGGGCTCCTTCCCAGCCTGCAAGCTCTGGGCCCCAGGGGAGGCCTTGGTCTCAGGATGGCTTTGGGGGGCTCCCTTGGCAGGAGGCAGCCCAGAGGGACTCTCTCCCTGCCCTGCTGACAGCGGCTTCTTGCTGCTGCCCTGGGACTCTGCTGTGGCTGCTGGCAGCTGGCCCGGGGCAGGACTGCCCTGCTCCACATGACCCCTGGCTGTCCCTCCGTGCTCCGGGGTTGTTCCGTGCCCCACCTCGTGCCCTGGGGCTGCCCCAGCTCCCAGCGCTGCACCCCCAGGGGCTGTGCTGCTCTGCTCTGCAGGGCTCAGCCCCTCTGCTTCCAGGCTGACAGCTTCCTTCCCCAGGTGTGCCAAATCCCTGTCGCCTTCAGGTGTGTCTCCACTGGCATCAGAAAACCCATCAGCACCTGTACTTGCTCCCTCACCGCTGGCGGGTTGGGTTTCTTGAGGAACAACCCATGTGTCAGGCAACTCTGTGGTTTCAGCTGGTGCTGTGCTTCCAGGAGGCAGAGAGTCCTGTTCCCCAGAGATGGATGTCTGTTTCTTTGCTTTACTCTTCTTCTTTTTCTATTTAAAAAAAAAAAAAAAAGAAAAACAAAGACCACAAAGTCCGTTTATTCATTGCCAAAGGGAAACTCTTTGTCACCTCCTCCAGTGCAGCAAGTACCAACATCTTCCTGCTACACGGGGCTAACAGAGAACAATGGAGAACGATCAGGAAGAGGAGGGACGGCCAGTGAAATGCAAATAACTCTTGAGAAGGTTTAATATTGTGTAGTTTTAATATTCAAGACTTGCTGAGCAGGAGCACAGAGCAGTGCTGCAGCGTCTAAGCCAACTTGTGTAATTTGTGGTTTCCCCCAGCACAGCGTCAGCAAACACAGCCAGCTTCTTCCTGGAGGAAGCCAGGCAGCAGCTCCCCGACGTGGCCACAGGGATGTGGGGGACACAGCCCGGCCTCCTCACCTCACACAAGACAGCAACAAGTCAGAGCTGCTCCCCAGCACCCAGCAGGACCCTCACCTTCTTCAGCAGAGGAGCCACCTCAGCTGAGTCTCCAGCCCCGCACAGAGCAGAGGGCTCTGTGCTGTCCTCTGGAGCTGTGACACGCTCCAGCTCTGAGGATCCCTCTTCCTCCTTCCATGTCCCAGCAGAGGAGGGAGATCCACCTGCAGTGTCAGGTGTGGTGTCTGAGGTGTTGGGCAGAACTCTCGCTCCGTCCATCGCCCTCGGTCTCCTTTGCTCCAGTGGTGGAAGGAGGCCCAGCAGCACCTTCTCCCTTCACCTCTTCCTCTGCATCAGGGGCTGGAGGGACCTGCACCTCTCTTCTCTCTGCACTGGAGGGAAAATAATTGTTAAACTGGAAACTCGCCCCCCAGTGGGGCTGCAGGATGGTTTGGGTTGGAAGGGACATTAAAGCTCATCTTGTTCCACCCCTGCCACAGGCACTTCCACCTTGCACTGGACCAGGTCACTCCAAGCCCCTGTGTGGGGGAGAGAATGAGAAAGAACAGCAAAACTTGTGGGTTGAGATAACAGTTTAATAGGACAGAAAAGGAAAATCGTAATAACCATAAAGGACTATCCAGAGCAAGTGAGGCACAGGCTGCTTGCTCACCACCCACTGAGCAATGCCCAGCCAGCCCCTGAGCAGGGGCCCTCACGCCTGGCCAAATCCCCCCGTGTTTCCTTCAGCACGATGCCCTGTGCTCTGCAACATCCCTCTGGGCACTGGGACAGCTCTCCTGGCTCTGCCCCCTCCCAGCTCCTCGCTGCCCAGGCAGCCTGGGAGCCCAAGAAGTCCTTGGCTTGGTGTAAGCGCTGCTCAGCAGAGCTGAGCCATCAGGCTCCTATCAACAGCAGTCTCATCCTGAATCTAAACACAGCTCTGAACCCACTCCTGGGAACAATAAACTCTGTCCCAGCCAGAGTCAGGACATGAACACACAGGAGCTGTTTGCTGTTCCCCGTTCAGCTCCCACCAGCAATGCCACCACCCTCCCTGTGCAGCCTTCTGCCCTTCCCAAGGCCCTGCCAGCGGCAGGACAATTAAGGAACCACAGTAGCGAGGTACAGCTCCATCCCTGCCCCTCCTGCAGGCACAGAAGCAGCAGCAGCGCTGGCAGCCAGCTGCTGTGCCAGTGCCCTGACCCCAGTGCCAGGCCAGTGGCATGTCCCAGCTGGCACATCCCTCCTGGGCTGGCATTGTGACTGCTCCCACTCCACTGAGGCCTTTCCAGGAAGGCAGAGGAAACTCTCTTTTTATCTTCACAGCTTTATCCAGTCCTCCAAAATCCTGTCGAAGGGCAGCTCTGGGCTGCTCAGGCAGCAGAGCAGATCTCTGCCTTCTGCAGGGCTCTCCACACTGCCTCTACCCCAATTCTGAGAGCAAAAGCTTTGAACCTCAGCTACTTTGGATGTTCTTCCTACAGCATTCCAGAGCTGGAGATTCCAGGTTTGTTACCCTGCCACGCTGGAGCGCAGAGGGCTTTGCTGAGAACTGACCCTGTCGGGACTGCAGCAGCTTGATTCTGATTTAGTGTGTTTTTCTAGGATCCCACTTCTCTGTCAGCAAAGCAAAAGCCATTCTGGTGCCCCAGATCATTTGGTCTTAAACAAATAAAGGATTAGGAAACATTTCCCCAAGTATAATAGTTGTGTACTTGATTCTGCCTCTGTTCAGAGAGACAGAATTAGTGTGTTGTCAAACACAATTCGAGATGAATTCTAAATCTAACAAGTTGCAGATTGGAAATTCTTTGTCAAGAAGGACTCAAACAGTCTTTTAACAAAAAACAGCACCACTTCATTGGCAAAACAGAAACTAGTTCAACACCGGAGACCTGAGTGTGGAGACTGTGTGTGGGGATGTGTCAGCAGCTGAATCACTCCTGTGTCTCCGACAGTCACTGCAAAGTGAGGAAAACTCTCTCAGATCAGGAATGCCAGGGGAGGCTGAGATTAGAGACTGGGAGGGGAGTTTGGGATGAGAGCAGCGTGGAATGAGCTGGGCAGAGCAGAGCCCAGAGCTGCACGGGCACCAGCAGCCCCAGCCCAGCCCTGCTGCCCAGGGCCGGTGCCCAGCGGGGCCCCGCAGCGGCTGCGGGAGCCAAGGCGGCACAGACAGAGACACCGACACCGACAGAGGCAACAGAGCCGCGTCACGGCCGCCTCTGCCCGGCTGTTGGACTGTCAGGCCTGCGACAGCCGAGAGCCGGGCCGGGAGCGCGGGGAATCACAGCGCCTACAGACAAATAAACACCGACAGACAGCCGCTCCCCCCGTGCTGAGGGCCTGGCTCCCCTTCCCCGAACCCTGCGCCGCGGCCGGGAGCGGTCCCAGGGCTGGGCCGTGGCCGGAAGCGGGACCCGAACCGGGGCCGTGGCCGGGAGCGGATCCCAGGGCTGAGCTGGGACCGGGAATGTGTCTCGAACCGGAACCCCGGCCGACGGTCGCTGCCCTGCCCGGCCCCGCCCGGGGCGGCGCTGACCCGCGGGTGGGCGTGGCCTGTATGCAAATAACACCGCTCTCGCTCCCTGCGGATTGGCGGCTCTCCGCCCCCTCGGGAGATATGCAAAAGACAGGGTAGATGGACCAATGGCGTGGCAAAGCGGCGGCCGTATGCAAATAAACTAGTTATGTGACGGGAGGTGCGCGGCTAACGCGGCTCCCGGGGGGCGCCGGGAAGGGCCCGGGGGGCGGAGGGGGCACCGGGAGGAGACACCGGGAGAACCGGTGGCGAATACCGGG
>VYXD01008739.1:84718-95144 GCA_013397195.1 Hylia prasina
TTTACAAAATCTGCAGCCTGTGGAAGAATATAAAAGATACTACATGTATTTTCTATGTTTCTGTCAGGCTTTCTCTGACTGGAGCTTGGATCTCAAGCAGTAACTGAGCCACTGCAGAGCCCTTTGGTGCTGGGGCTGTTCCTCCCGGATCTGCTGCACGATGGCGTTAATGGCCTGCAGCCGACCCCGCAGTTTCTCCTGCTGGCTTGTGCAGGCCTCTCCAGTCTGGCACAGGGTCTTGTACTTCCCTTCCCTCAGTGCCTGCAGCTGCTTCTGGTGCGCCTGGTGGGCCACAATCTCCAACAGGTTCTGAGTAAGGCAAAAAGAGAAGGGGGTGTGACAGCAGGAAAAGCAAGGACGGGACTCGTGTCAGATGCTGTGACCACCACGTTGGACAAAGGTAGGACAGTGCTGTGAATTCCCCACCGTAACAGCCGAACAGCACCCCCAGCCCGGGTGTTGGAGCGGTACAGATGTCACAGAATTCCAGAAATCAGAGAAATTCCCACATACCCAAGGCAACCCTTTGCCAGGATGAGGTTTCAATGCATCAAGTTGGCTCTTGGTGAGCCCCCAGAACGTGCTCAGTTAATGTGCTGCTGTAACACCCCACTGAGCACACCCAGTCCAGGAACAGCAGAGGAAGCAGCAGGCTCTGTCTGGCTCACATGCTGTAAGGGAGGGGATGTGCTTACCCATCGTTTCTCATTCTGAAGATGTTCCATGTCCAAGCTGAGGCTGTCGGTGTCGGCCTGGAGCTGGCAGAATTCCTTCTTCTTTTCTGAAAAGGTGTCACTGAAGGACTCCTGGATGGTCTCCAGCTCCTGTATGGTTTGGTTGCATTCATAAATGTTCTAGTAAATGGAAGAGAAGGAAATGGCAGATTTCAGTTCTCTAGTTCAGCTGCATTCCTGACCATCCTTCCAGAACTCGGTTTTGGGGGATTTTCAGGGAATGATTTTCAAAGCCTGCCCCTGTGCTGGTGCAGGGCCTGTGCATGGACACTCCTGTGCTCATTGCTGCTCTCCACAAGGCCAACCCCAGCTGTGTAAGCTCCTGCAGCCCCACTTTCCTTGCTCACCTCCTGGGTTTCCTTGATTTTCTTCTTCAGCTCCTCTTTCCTGCTTTGGAAGTCGCCCTTGGTGCTGTGTTTCTTATCCATTTTGCTCTGAGCCTCTGCCCAGTTTGTTATTGTCTCTCTGTGAGAAACACACGCCTCCATTGCCCGAATCAACGTCTCCTGCTGCTTCAGCAGCTGCCCATAGCGGACCTGCCAGGGCACAAACCAGCCTCAAAATACCAAATGTTTACCAATAGCACCAAGGGAAGCTGTCCTGGTGGCACATCCCACCAGCGTCAACATGTGACATGAGTGCCTGCAAGCCACATTTGGTCCAAGTCTAAACCTGGTTTGCTGTGTATGGATCTGGAAGGCAGAGGCCTGGACTATCAACTTGTCTACACCAGTATTCAAAATGTTAGCCTGACCCTCATTAGCAAGAGCAGAAGCAGAAAAGCAGAAACATCCTGAGAATGAAGGGGACGAGCTGCTCTGCCAGGAGAGGGAACACTTCCCTAAAGCAGTGATTAAAGTGATGCAATATTTAGTAATCAACACTGCACATCAATCAGGGTCACAGAATCAGCTGGCAGACATACTGCAATTTAAATAGATTTCTTGGGAGTATCCAGATTCTGCTGAGGCTGGCAGGAGGAATGCAGGTTGTGTGGGCTGGATGTGCTCAGTTCAGTCGAGCTGCGGGGAGGTTTAGAGTCCCACCCTGGGCCCTGAAGATGCCACTTCTCCAGCCTGTTTCTCATCTCCTGCCTCGTGTTTCAGCCACTCCACGGCTGAGTACATGGGGTGGCTTCCCCTCCTCAGCCCTCCTTCCCAGTGCCTTACTTGCATCCTCCGAATCTCTGTTTTCATGTCATGGATTTCGCCTTGTTCTAACAGAGCATCTGTTGCTTCCCGCATCTCTTTTGCCAGTTGGATCTTTTTCTCCCACAGCAGGATCTGATGCCTTCAGAGAAGAAAGGGGAAGGAAAGAGAAAGCTAGACCCCCAACTACCTGCCCAGTGCAGCACACTCACTGCCAGTTACTGGCAGAGTCTTCCCATATGGATTTTGGCAACGTCCAGCTCACACATGCTGGAACTGTTAAAGCCAACATCCTCCCAGCTCCTACTGGTTCCAGAGACTGCTGAAACACCTTTCACTTTCTGTGTTTCAAACATTCATCCCCTTCTTCAGGAAGGCTGGAAGCACATTTGCTGGTACCAAGTTTGGTGACTGGAGGAGAACTGGAACAAGGACACAGTCATACAGGACTGTGGCACTCTGGTACCTACTCTGCTTCTACCAGGCTGTTCAGGAGCCTTTCCTTCTCCTCAGTCAGTTGACTGTGCCTCTCCTGCATCTCCACGGATTCTTTTTCTGCTGCCTAGATTTGGGAAGAACAAAACAATACAGTATTGCCAGGCTGAGAAGGTTTTCCAGGATCACAGTTTGCCTCTGATCTGCACGGGAGGCTGAGACCTGGGAAGGAGGTGCCAGGTGCCCCAGTACCTTGAGAGACTGCAGAAACTCGTTCTCTGTGACCATTTTGCCATTTTGCAGCTCCTCAACATTGCTGTTGTTCTTGTTGATCAACATGTTCAACTTTATCAATTCATTTGACATGTTCTTCATGTGCCGTTCCACGTCCTTCTGTTCTTTTATTTCCTGCTGGATTTCATCTATGGGTGAACAGAAAAAAATTCCCCTGAGCACTGGGTTGAACACACACGAGGTGTAACAAACAGCTATCAAAGGTGGCAGCACCTCAGGCAGAGCCACCCATGTCCCATGAGTCCAGTCAAAATGATTTTCCACAAGCTCAAAAACCAAAAAAAAGGTTTTGAAGGAGACTCCTGTGGAAAAAAGTTGGATTTGGCCAAGGAAAGTGCAGTCATTGCTGGGGACATTTACCTACCCACTACTTGCAAACTTTATTTAACAAGTGTAACAGGTGACACTGTCACTTAGGACTGTCAGGACAGCAGGATCAATCCTGATAGGAATAACAACGTGCATTGTTCAGGAGTGCCTGGGCTGCTGGTATTCCTGCTCACACACAGCCAGGAACACTCTCTGGGGCAGCCCCAGCTTTTCCCATTTGTAACCCTCCACTCCCTTCTCCCTCCCTTCACAGATGAACATTTTACGGAAGGGTCAGGGAGTGACGAACTGTCGAGGCGCAGTTTCCTCTGCTCCATGATGATGATCTGCTTCTGTAAGGTGTCCAGGGAGGTGATCTGCTCCTCCCGCTCCCGTGTCAGCCTCACCAGCTCCTTCTGCTCATTGAGCCAGTACTTCTGCAACGTCATTGCCTCGGAATTGCATTCTTCTATCTGCCTGCTCAGCTGGTTGATCTCGATTTCCAGTGGTCCCAGCTCTTGCCCCTGTACAAGAGCAAAGTTTGGGATAAATCAGGCAGAAGCTGCCTGAGTTGTTCATAGCATCTGGATGTTCCAAAGTTTGCAGAGGATGTGCCATAGGACTCATTTCCCCATGGGTATCCATAGGGTCTTACACTGCCAGGGACAGATCTGGGAGTCATCCCAATAGGGCCAACCCTCAAAGCACTGAAATCTCACTGCCTGCCCCATTCTCCTCTCCTCGGTGTCTGCAGATTTTCCCAACAAGATCCTCATTGATGCCGTTTGACATTTTCATCAGGTGGAGGCAAGTCCCTGCAGGGATCTGTACCAGGCACACCCTCATTTCACAATTCCCTTCACTGCATTATGAACTGATAAACATAAACACCTGCATTAACCAATGCAGCTTTTAAATCACAGTGCTGATGCCTGAAAGTTTGAACTACCCAACACTTAACACAGTTACATCGATCAGGGGCATCAGATGATGCCTCTGTTCAAGAATAAAATCAAAACTGGGACTGAAACACAGAAGTACCTACCCCCTGCTGAGCAAGAAGCATCTCCAGCTTCTTGTTGTACAGGCAGATGATCCCTCCCTTCTTGTCAGTCAGGAGCCTGGACTTTGCAATCTCATTCTCCTGGCAGGTGATCATTTCATTCATATTTTTTATTTCATTGTCCACCTCACAGAGTGTTTTTTGGTGAACTGTCAGCCTGCAGCTGGTATTAGTTGTATTCAGAATAATCTGGGCCACATCGTTCTCAACCTTGTAAAAATGCAGCTCCTGGGGATATCAAGAGAGAAAACACATCACTGTCCCCAACAGTCCCTTGTTGAGTTGTAATGCCACTTGTCCCAGCACAGGAGTCAGGGGTCCTACTCCCTGGTCTGTACTACAAGCCGTAAGCTACTTACCCTCTGTGTATCTTTGCTTCTCCATCAACTGACAGGTAATACAATATCTACCTCTCCTATACAGCTGTTGAAAGGCATTAAGGAGCCTAAACATTCTAAAAACCTTTAAGAGACCTCACTCATCCCTTCTGCAACAAGCCCTTGCCCAGCTGTCTCCAGTTACCTGCCACCAGTGCCAAGACATCTCTGTACTGTCCCTTCTCCAGCACACCTGGCACACACAGTCCTCACCCAACACTGGGTGTGAGAACTGAGTTTCCTAATCTTTCCAAGTGATCCAGTTTTACACTCCCAGAGACAGCACCTTATCATGGATTAAAGAGCTGTGGGTCAGGTTGGTTGTTCCTTGGATGTTCCTCAGAACTGAGAGCTGCCTGCATCCCATTCCATGATGAATTACAGAAATAAAAATTAGTTAAAATTAGATTACAGAAGTACCACATGTCCATTGTTTTTCTTTAGTACATAAGAAATGCTAATACTTTACAGTAAATACTCCCAGGATCCATCATGTTGCCCCATTTTTTAAGTAAAGGACAGTGTGCTTTGTGTCAGGCCTTTTTGGCTGAGCTCTCTCACATACACCAGAATCCTGAAATAAGACCACAGGGAGAACCAGATTGGAGAGGCAAACTCAGCAGAGCTTCAATGCAGACCTGAAACCAGAACAAAGTCACTGACAAACCCTGCTGGGGACCCCTTGCTCCAGTGGCTCCTTCCCTGCCCTCCCAAGGGGGGGGATCCATACCAGGTCACTTTTTCTGCTCCGAAGTTTTTCAGCCAGCTGGGAGAAGTGCTTTGCAGCTTTGCTGGATATCTTCTGGTCCTGAAGCTTGGCCATGATTTCACTCTCTAGCTGCTCTTTGGCATAAGCTCCCTTCTCTATACCCTTCCTGATGGACAGCAACTCATTCTGGTGAGCAGCATGGTCCTAAAAGGTTGGAAGACAAGAGACAGGATCACTACAACTGTTTGAGGAAGGGTACGCAATTCAAGTATTCAAAAGGATTCATCTTCCATGGACTCTCCTCACCATCTTGGTCCTGCTGAGGGCCTGCTCTGTCTCATGGAGAACACGAGTGTAGGTGCCAGTCTGAACCTGCAGGGCCTCCTGCTCCAGCAGGCACTGGGCAATCAGTTTCCTTGTCACGCTGGCGTCATTCTGGGACCGGTTCAGGAGGCTGACAAGGTTCTCATTCTTCTCCTCCTCTTTCCTGATGGACTTCCCACAGCCATGGATGTCCCCTTCCAGGGACTTGAGGTCACGCCTGTAGTTGCTGGAGGGGCAAAGAGGATGGAAAGTCATCACAGGGATTGGTGCTGAACAGCCACCCACAAATTCTTCTTTTCAAACATGTTATTGCAGCAACAACTGCCCAAGATGAAAGATGTTTGTAAAGGCTCAGCTGCTGTGACAGTGCAGAGTCAGCAGGAAATGGATGGATTTAAAAGTAAACGTGTGTAGGAAAATTGACTCCTTCTTTCAGTACTGTTCCAGCCCCCATTCTGACCAGGATGCCACCATATAAAAGCAGATTGTTTGTTCTCAGAGAGTCAGTCAAGCTTTAAGGCTCATGAGCAAATAAACACTTCCTCTGGCAGCAACAGGGAAGTTTTCCTGAACATTTCCAAAGGCCTCAGAAAACCCTGATAATGAGAGATAAATCCTTCCTGACAGCCAGCTCTTTGGAGTAAGAGATGCTGCAAAGGTGAGGGAACTCTTAAAGGAATAAAATACGATCTTAAAAACTCTAAACAGCTTCAAGAACCCCCCCACATTCCAAGAAAGAGATGTGGTTAGAATAAAGAAAACAGCAACAAAGAAAGGTGCTTCTTATCCTTTGAATTTATTATGTACTTCAGAGCAGAAAACTTGTCGTGCCTGACACACCCTGCCCACACAGTGCTAAACCCCACAGGAGACATACTGGAATCCCCTCCTGGAATCCCTCCTGCCCAAATCTGAGGTGTCCTCAGGGTCTGGTTTCAGACCTTACCTCAGCAGCTCCTGAGTGACAACATAGGCCTCATCCCTCTGCTTCATTCCAGCCAAGCTGATGTTCCAGTGGTCCATCAGCTTCTTTTTCTCCATGTTAATAGCCTGGATCTCCAGACCAGCCTGGGGAACAGAGAGATGGCAGACAGGATGAATCTACACTGTGTTGAAAAAACAAATTTGTGCTACAACACAATCTTTTTCTTTTTTTTGTTCATAGTGTACTGAGCAGGATCAGCTTCAACTCCGTGGGTGGTTCATTTCTCAGCAGTCCACAGAGCACAGGTCTGCAAGGAAAAACTGCTGAGAAGGGCAGGAGGAAGTGATTTACAGGCACTTCTGAAGGACAAAGGAAAAGAAAAAAAAAGTCCTCATTCTTCCAAACAGGAACAAACTGTGAAACTGTCCCACACTGTGCACACCACGTGAGCACGGGCCAAAGGGGTCAGCCCTGCCAGAGGGAAATATTAACCACGAGGGACAAGTCCCCTCCTACCTCACTGACTGCCTGCCGGGTCACTTTTGTGTCCTCTGCCTGGGCCACCAGCTGAGCTTCAAACAGAGCAATTTGTTCCTGGAGCTGATAGACTCTCCTTGTTAGCTGGTCCAGGAAAAGGTCCTACAGAGCCAGAGCCAAGCAGTCCAGAGTGAGTCATGGAATCTCAGCCTAAACCAACTGTATCCTACAAGAATAATATCAGCTAAAAAAGGAATTAAAACTGGCTACTGGATTAGATCTGAGTCCTACTGAAACTTTCCCATTCATGCACAAATGGCTCATGACTGCAGCAGGAGCATGAAACTTTTGCTGTTTATTATTCCAGTTACAGCAGTAAATTGATAGGTCAGCTCTGAAGCCACCTGTCAGCACTGAGGCCACCTGTCCAGCTACTGGGAACCTTAATAATGTATATCTGAAAATCCCTTGATAAAATCCTCCTGAATCCACTGTATTTCAACAGTTTGCATGGAATTCTGTATGAGCAGTGCCCCATGGATTGTGTCCTGGAAGGCAGCAGAGGGAGCTCCAGCACCGACTGGCTCCACTCGTTCCCAAAGTTCACTTTCCATTGTGAAATTCACATTGTGCTTCAGAATTATTCTCAGGACCTATACACGTGATATTTCTTCATTAAATATCTTCCTTCCTCCACACCTCTCTCCTTGAGTCAAGAGTGATTTACTGTCCCAAGGCTTGCAAACCCTCTGGGCAGTGCATGTTGCTGTCTGGGGGCAGGCAGGGCTTTGCCTTTTCAGAAAAGCCTCCTGATTTATTTTTTTTCAATTATTTGAGAAAAATATCCCCACTCATCTTCCATGACTCAATTCAAGCTCTAGCCTTCCTCCTGACAAGGTGGCACATCCTCCAAGACTGACTGCTGGCCCCTGCATTTATTTATTGCAAAGACAGTTTTTCTTGGTACCTGTTTTTGCTTTTCCACCTCAGCCTGGATCCTCTCTGCCTCAGCCCTCTTGGCTGACTGTTTCATCAGTAAAAGCCTGTGCTGCATGTCCTGGTCCATGTTCTGCACGTAGAAGAGCTCCAAGGCCAGGTTTTCAACTTGGGTCTGCATTGCAGAAACTGGGGGGACAAGAGGCAAAACACTTACAGAGAGGTTTGTTTGTGGGGTACACCTTAAACAGAGATAAAAGAGAAAGAAATACAGAAGCTTCCAAAGCAAAACCTGTCACACATCAGCTAAACCAGGCCTCCCCAGCATAGATATTTACATCAGCTTTGGAGGACAGCTCCACAAGCAAAGCTAAAGATCCTGGCAGGCACTTCCTGGATTCCCAGCTCACAGAATTGCAGGGGTGTCTGTGCAACTTTTCAATGAGCACATTATTCCTGATTAATTATTTTGCTGCATTTTTCAATCCAGTGCTTGACTTAAATTCCAATTAATCTCTCCACACTGCCCTGGAATTGGGAGATGGTGCTGGGACTGCCTTAGTCACCTTTCTTGCGTTCATCATCTGTGTTGTGACACATTTCCTTGTGGGCACCCCTGAGGCCCTGCAGTTCCTCCTCCAGCTGCCGCCGTGCCGCGGCCGCCTGGGAACAGCGCTCGTGGCTCTTCTGCAGTTCCACCTCCAGCTGTCCCAGCTGCTGCTGGGCCCCATAAAGGATCACCCCGAGCTCTTCTCTCTGCTCTTTGCTGGTCTTCATTGATGTCCTCTGCAGACACAAGAAGGAAGGAGCTGTCTCCCAGCAGCTCAGAGCGGGGGGAGGGCCATGGGAAGGCAAGGGAGAGGCTGTGTACCAGCTCATGGAGGTCCAGGTTCACTTGTTCTATCTGCTTGGTGAGGTAATTCTTCAGGGCAGCCTGGAATCTTGTCATCAGAGGCTGTAAGGGAGGACAGTATTAATAAGCTTTAACATACTTGTGTAAATAGATTACGAAGAAGCCACACTGCTATGTCCCCCACCCAATAAAATATCTTATTTCTGCCACAGACACTTGTGTGCTTATTTTAGCTACACTCAAGTGAGAGATGTTACAGACTGGGTATTTGCTGATGCCAAAAAGTGAGAATATTTGAAAATCAGAACCATGCCAGAAGAGCTACAACTGAGAACCCACCCGCTCACTCTTGCTGCAAGGACTTCTCTTTCAGGGGCACTGAAGGGATCAGATTTACTCACTGCATTGCTCACTTCTGAACCTCCAGCTCTGGGGTCAGGACTGAGTGACACAGTCAGCAGTCAATATTTAGGCAAAACTGATTTTCACACATGCAGCTGGACAGCTGAGCCACTGCTTACAGCTCACCTCACACCTTTCAGAGAAACACAAACACCAACTCTGCAAAGAACAGCAAGATTTGAAGATTTCTCACGTGTTCTGGATCCAAGACGACCAGTTCTGTCTCTTCTGCTGCTTTCCTCCTACTTTTTCTCCTCTCCTGTTCCTCAGCTGCCTTTTCCCATCTTTGGCTGCCGTGGTCACTGGGGAGCTCAGAGCTCGGCTCTGCATGGGGATAACTGAGCTGTCCTTTGCTCCCTGGACCCCACCCCAACACAAAAAAGGAAAAAGATAAAGCAGTATGATTAGATTTCATAGCACGGTGCCTCTGGTTGGATTAATCATGACCAGAAGGGGAGAAAAGCAGAGGCTGTGCTTGAGGGAACTTGCAAAGGCACTGGGGGGTACCTGGCTTTGTGCCTGTGTCTGGTTCTGCTGCAGGTGCTCCTGAGGGAAGGGGAGAGGCTCCTCCACCTGGAAGTGGCTGCTCCATGTCACCCTGTTTGGGAGGACAAATGTTTGTCACATTCTGCATTATCGGGGAAAGTCTCAGGCGATTTTTCCTGAAACACAAAACCCATCACCTTTTCCATCTAACTCCATTTACCCCTAAACATCTGCTCATTTGTGTCACGAGACATGAACAGTGCAAACAAAGGATCAACACAAGGGCCTGGCTCTAAAGCCAGCACAGGGATGCTCCCAAAATATAATTACAGTGTCCCATTTCTGCAGGCCCCACAAAGAGCTCTGCAGCCAGACTTGTCCTTCTGCAGGGGCAATGACTCTGTTTGCTCCTCCAGAGGAACAGACTCTCCACTGTCATTCCCATGCTCTGCTTCCATGGCCTGGCACACAGCACAGGTGAAAACAGAGCTGCACATTGCCATTTGCATGTCATTTTAATGTTATGGTATTTTTTGCCATAGGGAGCACAAGTTTAATTTAGAAGTTTGCAAAAGTAGTCACCCATCAAGCACTGAGATCATAAAGATCTCAACAAAACTTTTCCACACCACCTAGAGTTCCACGTGCTTCTAAGTTCACACCTATTAAAAAAAAAGTCCTTACAGATTTATTAAATAAATCTTCCAGTTAACACAACATGTAGCCAAATTATTCTCTTCCTTCCTTCTCTCTTTTTAAAGAGCGGGTGAGCAGCGGGACTGGGCACCGGGCAGCCGGGAGGTACCGGGACGTGCCGGACGGTACCGGGCACGGTAGGGGACGGGCAGTACCGGGCAGTGGCGGGCTGCAGTGGAACCCGGACCGGGCAGTTCCGGGCCGCGCTGGAGGGGACGGAACCGAGACGGGACGGGAGGGGACGAGACGGGCGGTCCC
>VYXD01008739.1:97573-116639 GCA_013397195.1 Hylia prasina
AGCGAGCTGTACCCAGTGTGACAGAGGCAGCTGTGCTGGGTGTGACAGACCAGCTGTGCTGGGTGTGACAGAGCCAGTGTGCCCAGTGTGACAGAGCCAGCTGTGCTGGGTGTGACAGAGACCCCTGTGCCCGGTGTGACAGGGCCAGTGTGCCCAGTGTGACAGAGCCAGTGTGCCCAGTGTGACAGAACCAGCTGTGCCAGGTGTGACAGAGCCAGTGTGCCGGGTGTGACAGAGCCAGCTGTGCCCGGTGTGACAGAGCTGGCCCTGCCCTCCCAGGTCGGGATACAGGAATCTCGAGCAACTGGAGGTGGCAGCTTTTGGTCCAGCAGCAGGTGCCAAGTGAGGTGCGCTCTGCCAAGGCAAACAGGATCCTGGGGATGGGTTCCTGAGGAGGGAAGGGAGCGCTGCAGGAGCGAGCAGCCAGTCTGGATGCTGCTGCCTGGAACTGGACAGGCTCTGGGGAAGAGGCTCCATGGGTGATTGCAGGAATTGGCTCCCCAGCACTTTCTCACTCACAAAGCTGAGAAGTGCTGGCACCGACTGGGAGAGCAGCCAGGGCTGTGTGAACAGGCACAGGAGCTGGAGCGAAGATTTTTGGTGGCAACAGTTGATGTGTGGGAGAGGAAAATGTGTATGTGCTTAATAAATATTGGCACTCAGCAAGAGCTTATCAGCTAATGCAGTCCTTCAGCTTCTGGAGAGCTGAGCTGGCTCTGCCACACTGTGAAGAATCCCTTCAGATCAGCAGATAAATATGAAATTAATATGAAAAATGGGTTTTTTTGAATGGTGCTGATTTACTGCTGCCTGAGCTGTGGGGCGGTTCCTGCTCCTTTCCCAAGCACACACAAGAGGCAGCAGCAGTTCCCGCCTCCCCCCACGACCCAGGCCCCACGGGTTGTGTGTGCAGGTGTTTTCCCATGTGGAAAAGGGCTGAGAATAGAGCAAACCCTGCAGATTTGGTCTCTGTTACTTGCTGCTTTGTGTTGTATGAGCTCCTGTCTTTTAGGAAGGAGTCATGCTTTCCCAAGCTGAGTTTCAGGGACATTTGGAGTTGTACCAGTAGACTGGATGACCTTTGGAGGTCCAGACCACCATCTGGTCCCCACTGGGACTGACTGGGTATTTATTTCTGTGGCCTTTGAAATGCAAGTGATGTAAATGGCCCCTTGAGGTTCCCTGTTCTGGTGCACCACTGTCCCAGCTACTAGAATGACAAAACTGGGTATTCCTTGCTACAGGAATACAACTCCTTTACAACTTCCCCCGTCCTTCATTGACAGCTCTTCTTTTGGCAGTGACAGTTCCCGTGTGTGAAGACTTTTAATACACTTCCCTCACTTTTATCTTCCCTTGGCAATCTCTTTCCCTGGCCCAGATAACTCTTGTCACCCTCCCTGAAACTGTCCTGTGACTTGCATCTGTTTTTCATTAATCCTGCAACCAAAGCTACAAAGAATTCCCTGCCTGTGGAACAGTGAAAGGATTGAGTTTCCTGGTGATATTTATATATCCAAGCGTGTCTGGCTACTGTCTGCAGCACTCCAGCGGTCTCTGATTTCTGATGTGCAGCTCTTCTGCAAGGCAAGTCCAACAGACTGAATTTCTGAGCTGCAGGACATGGTATTCCAAACCTTTTGTCTTTTTTCCTCTTCCCAACCCTGTGTGTACCTGCAGCGCCGTCCACCTGCACATGCGGGCAGTGCTGAACAGCAGGTGTTCTGCAGCATCAAAGCAAGATTTCCCTTTAAATTCCTCTGGCTTTCCAGGGAGCAGCTTTTGATCTTTACCTGTCCCTTTGTTCTTTCTGTGCCTGGTGAAAGCTCATTAAGTGGTGCCTCTGTTGGCAGAGATGTCCTGACCCTCCCCTGCCTTCCTGGGAGCACCCAGAGAGCTGCAGCAGGACATCACACGACCTCTTGTTTCTCATGTGCCTCTCCAGCTCCTGTCCTTGTGTTTCCTGAGGACGCACCTCCAGGCCAGGAGCTGCAGCCAGCTGGTGCCTCCTTCCTCCTGTGCATCTGCTGATTTTTGGGGATTTGAGGAAGTGGCTGACATGGATGAAAGTCTGTGCTAGGGTTGTGCTGACAGGTGACCCTGTCCAGGTGTGCTGGAGGCTCAGGTCTCTGGCCAGGTGGCTCCACATCTCTGCCCCTGACTCCCCTGGCCCTGTTTGGAAACAGTATGTTGTAACTCAGTGTGGGGAAGGAGAAGTTGCACCAGAATTTACTGTCTGTTCTTGCAGGGTGCAATGAGAGGAAAGGCGATTTGCTCCTTAAATTCCTGGTTGAGGAATACGACTTTCTGCCAGGGGTAACCCAGAGCCTGAAACTGTTGATTTTGGCAATGTGGACAAGAATGAGCTTAGGGCTCCACTGGTGTTTGGTTTTTGGGGCTGAGATGTGAGGATACATGGTGCTAGAAGGAGACAGGAGTGTGCAGGACTTGCAAAGTGATTCTCTTATCCTGAACACTTGCTGGTACGGAGCAGGGCTGAGGCTTCTCTGTCAAGTCCCAGCAAAGGCTGACACGCAGAAACCGCCTCTGCTGTGATTCGAGCTGACAAATGTGGGGATTGCCAGTTAAACCAATGGCTTGTCCTTTAATGAAGACTCTGTCAACAGCTTGGCACTCTCATTTGCAGTCTCCTGCATGTGCCAATCTGTCAGAGGCAGGACAGCTATTTTCCTTCCCTGCAGCCCCCACTCTGCCCTTTGGGAAATGACCCTTTGCCATTTCTGCCTTCTGCCCTCCTGGGCTGGCTGGATTTGCCACCAAAATTGAGGAAATCTGAGATGTTCAACATCAGACAGTGCTTGCTTAGGCCCTTAAGTATTTCCTCAGAAGATGCCCCAGGCCAGGGCCTGTCTGCTTTATTTTCCTCTCTGGCTCTGGTGGCCGTGCCCTGCAGCCCGGCGTGGTCCCCAGGAACACCCTGGGCTGAGCTCCCCCCGGGCCTGGCAGCGTGGCTGTGTGTGGGCTGTGCTGGGTCACACTGGCCTGTTCATGGCAAGCTGGGCCATGTCAATACAAAGGAACAAAAGCAGGAGTTTCCTCTTCTCCTGTGGTTTTGGCAGAACAGCAACTGCTGTGGTTCAAGTGTTTCCCAGCTGGGGATGGCTGCAGGGAGCCTGCTGTGCACTGGGTCTGCTTTGTGTGAGACCCTCCTGCTCTTCCAACATATCCCGGTCCATCTGCTGAATGCTTTATAGCTTGAGTGACCCCTCTGGGCTCACTGCAGAGCTCCTCATCATTAGCCCCAGCAAGCAGCACACCTCATTTGAGCACAGAGCTTATTTGGGGGTGAGCTGGGGACTGTGCTCCACAGTGCTGTGAAACTCTGAATGGGTGAAATGTTTGCCTTGGGTTGGTGTGCCACACTGTGTCCAGGCTCTGCCCTCCCTGGTGAACACAAAGCTTTCCAGCCTTATCTCTGGCAAGGCTCTATTTAACCATCACTGTTCAAAAGAACCCAAACCAAACTCAAAAACAACCTCACAGAAAAAATCCCAACCCCAAAAACCTCAAACACACAGAAATGGCAAGCAGGAGATGAAGTGGGTTTGATTGATGTTGTTTTTGGAGATGCTGTGGCTGGAGCAGGAGCCCCATGTTCAGTGTTGTGGTCTCAGCCATTTCTGTGCTGAAGGCAGCTCTGGGATCAGCTCTGGCTCAGTGACACATCGGGCAGGTCCACACTCTGAGCTGTTCCTCAGTGCAGGATTCAGTGGCCAGCATTGCTCTTCTGCCTCCTCCCCACAGTAACTGCTAACATGTGGGGGTTTGCTGCCTTCAAGTTTCTTCATTGCAGAGGAAAACGTCCTGGGATCCTGTGCTTGGGCCCCTCTGAAACGTGAAGGTGATGTTACAGGTCCACAGCATTTGTGAGCTCTTGCTTGAAGTGTGCCTTGATGGGAGACGTGTCCTCAGACAGTGGGTGGCACGTGCTGCGCTGTCGTTATTTTGGTTCTCACACTCTTTTTTTCTCCTTCTTGGCAGATCTTCTGAACTTGGCTCCTGACTAGAGCTGACAGATGATGGAAACATTTCCCTGGCGATGTCTCTGGGGCGACTCCTCCGTCGAGCCTCTTCGAAAGCGTCCGACCTCCTGACCCTGACTCCCGCCGGCGGCGGCTCCTCCTCCGTGCTGGATGGGGAGATCATCTACTCCAAGAACAATGTCTGTGTCCACCCCCCTGAGGTGCTGCAGGGCATCGGGGAGCACCATCCAGGTGATGGATGGGGTGTTGCAGACACTGCCCATTCTCTTCTTCTCTCTCCTGGGTGTTGCTTCTCTCAAGTTCTTCATCTTAGGCTCTAAGAATTGAGGTGACAGTGAGGGACAGGGCAACGCAGTTTTGTGGAGGACTAAGGAAAGCCACCCACCAGCTGATCCATCAGCTCTTCTTTTAGTAAGAAGATTAGTGATATTGCTCCTCTGGTGCAGCCTGGATTTACCTGGTTTAGTAAGCCTTTTTGTGCAGTCAGAAGTTGTCGTGTGAGGACAGTGACTTCTGCTGCTCATTCACATCCATGAATTGTTCAGGAAATCCAAGTATCCTCTTGTAACTGTCATTGCTGGAATGGCCTCAGCAACCACTGGTAAAGGGAAAATCCAAAAAGCCTCATTGTGGCTACATGCCCTGGAGTAAATGAGGATAATTCCTGCTCTGTCCTTTTATTTTCATCTGCTCCTGTGCTCTTTCATGTTCTCATCAAAGACCTGTGGCTCTTGGCTTAGCTTCACAAAGCGAATTATTCTCTGAACACTGACCCTTGCTTTCCTTTTGGTGTGGGTGACTTCTTTTTCCATTGGCTTCCCATAAAAACTGTAGCCCTTTACCTACACTAAGGTAAATATTCTTGAGAAATCAATGTTCAACTGGCACTTGAAATTGTTCAGCTAAGTAACAGTAGAACTTTTTCATGTGGGAACATATTTTATAATTTACGCTTGATTAGTAAATCTGTCCAGGAAGTCCAAGTATTTGCATGTCATTTCTCTGTTCAGTTAGGCCAGAGGGAATTCAAACTGTGCAAAAGCCTCATGCAGACTTGAAATGATTTGCAAATACTGAATAATGCTGAGCATTCCAGAATTCCTTTGACAGAATTCTGTCCTGGTAAATAAAAGGGTTTGTTTTGCCCACGTGTAACGGCAGTGAGTGAAGCGGCAGGAAACATGGAATGGTTTAGGTTAGGAGGGACCTTAAAGATTATCTCCTGAAAAGGTAAAGGGAGAACCCAAAAGATCCTCCCTGCCACGGGAAGGAGCACCTTTCACCAAACCAGGTTGCTCAGAGCCCCATCCAGCTTGGCCTTGAACATTTCCAGGGATGGAGAGACGGGCAAAGGGAAATTTATGGTTATGCAGTCCCCTTAGAACGACGCCATGTCTCAACTGCTTCTCCTGTGCTCTGCCTCAGGCTATTTGTGCTTGTACATGGAGAAGGACGAGCTGCTGGGAGCCACGCTGATCCTGGCCTGGGTGCCCAACTCACGCATCCAGCGGCAGGACGAGGAAGCCTTGCGCTACGTCACCCCCGAGAGCTCGCCCGTGCGCAAAGCACCCCGAAAGCGCGGCCACCTCGCCCCGGGCTGCGGCACCGCGCTGCCCCTGCGGGGGGACGAGGTCCTGGCGGTGTCACAGCTCCCGAGGGACGGGGGGCCCCCCTCGGAAGGGGAGAAGCTGTCGCAGAGCGGCGCCCGCCGGTCCCCGCAGCCCCCGCGCAGCGACTCGGGGACCCTGTCCACAGTCAGCTCCCAGGAGGAGCAGAACAGGTCGGAGGGCACGGAGGAGGGCCTGGACTGCAGGGAGGACGAGGGCTCCTTGGAGCTGTCTGCTGACGACGTGAGCAGGGACAGCACTTTAGACTCTGATTCTGATGCCTTCTCTTCCCCCTTCTGCCTCTCTCCCATCAGCGAAGCCCTGGGGAAAAGCAGCAGTTCCGTGTTCCTGGACAGTGAAAGCAGGTGGGTGCATCCTTCCTCTGGTTGCTGGGTGTGGGTGCTGAGCTTGGAGATGCTGAAGGAAGTTGAGAAACTTCACAGTGGCATTGAGCTCGATGTCCTGTCTTGCTTCAGACTCCTATGGAATTTACAGGAAACTGTCAGCCATTTCTGCTTCTGCTTGGTGAGCCCTGGCCCCAAAGATCCAGGGCTGTGAATGTTCTTTCAGGTGAACTGTCTTGAGCCCTGGAAGCAACATTGCTAAATTGAACGGGTCCTTTGTTGCCCTAATTGGCTCTGCTGAGGATCTGAGCTTGTTGCTTCTCATGCAGAGCCACATCAAAGGGCCCAGCTGACTTCCTGAGCCGTGGGCAGCTCTCCGGGCCCCGTGTTGACACAAAACCTGCGTGTGGGAGCTTGTTCTGCTGCTGTTCAGATCATGATGCCACTTCAGGCAGATAAATACTCTTGCATGTCTAACCTGGGTACTTCAGTCAGTGCTTCTCAGTGTCACCTGCAGTAAACTCTGCATGGGGGAAGAGGGCACCTTGGCAAGGGAATAAGGAGCAGGAGGACACCTGTACAGTGCCCTGTTTCCATACCCCGTGGTTCAGTTCCTGGTTGGTGTGTTACCTGTTTCCACCTCAGGGAGGATGGATGTGCTGCGTTCCTGAAGCACCATAGGGCTGATTTTTAGGCTACAACTACAGCTTGGAAACTACACCTGCAATGAGGAGAAACAAGTTCTCCTTTGTGCATGTCAGCAGCGCACAGACTGCACAGACAGTTGAAGAGATTTTGCCTCTCTATTACAGGCTAATCTCAAGCCCAGAGAATGCCAGTAAGAACGAGGTTTGGGAGGAAGTACTCTAATGGATTCAATTCTCTCTGGATATTTTAAAACCTTTCTGTGAGGTGATGCCAGACTTTGTATCAGCTTTGCATTCAGGATGTGCCCAGAGTTTGCTGGGCTTGATCTCTGCAGCACCTGTGCAGTGGGGTGGGTGGTGGCTGTCCCATCCCATCCCATCCCATCCCATCCCATCCCATCCCATCCCATCCCATCCCATCCCAAGTAATAAAGTCCAGCCTTTGCCAGATCAGTGGGTGGGAGAAACGCCAGTGACTACGAGTGAAATGTGCATAGCCTGGCATCTGCTGTCCTCACAGAGGGATTGTGAAGCTCAGGGCTCAAGAATGAACTGTTATTACCCCACTGTAGTGGCTGGAAGTGGGAAGGGCGAGGGACATGTTTGGAATAACATCCTGGCTGCTGAAAACCAGGAGGCTGAGCTCATCCTGGGGAAACCCCAGTGCTGGCATGGGCCACAGCCCACATGCTGTCCCAGGAATGCTGTGGCTTGGATTTCTCCCGCAAGGAGCTGGTGCAGGAGGGTCCCAGACAGCATCCAGTGAGTCAGGAGTGCTGTGGTTTAACTGTGCTGCAACACTTACGCTCTGAGCTGCAAACAGTGTCAGGAAAGGAAGGAAATACGGCTTATTGCATCTTCTCTGCCTTGTCCGTGAATTCCTGCGGCATTTCCCTGCCCTCTGCCGGCTTTTCCTCACTGCTGCTGGAGCCCAGACAGCTCCAGCCAGGCAGAGTCAGCTCTGCACACACAGCTCAGGGGCCTGCTTGGTTTTGCATTTTTTCTTCTTTTTTAACTCCTGTGGTGCCAGTCTGAAGCCTCTCACAGTGCACGTGACACTCATAATTGGCAGCAGATTAATAAAACAGAGCTTTTGTTGTTTGGGACTTTCGACTTGAAAGGGTTTTGTCCAGTGTGTGCGTTTTTTGTGCCAATTTGTTCTTCCCCATTGAGCCACCTTCCATGGAATCTGCAGGATCTTACAAGCTGTTGAGTGGGAGATTTTGCATAGAATCCTTTGCAACAGTCTGGTCAAAAAGCATCTCATATTTCCTGCTTTCATCTCAGCATTTTGGAGGACGGGAGATGCTGTTTCAGAAGTTACTACAAACATGGGAACAGCTTCCTTTTTTCTTAAGGGTTTGTTTTGGTTTGGGTTTTTCTGCTGGCTGCTTCCCCTCTGAGCCAGAATTGGAGTGGGAACAAAGTTTGTGCTGCTGGCAGATTGTTTGAGCTCTCTTCCCTCCCCACCTCCCAGTCACCACCTCCTCTCTGCCAGGAGGAACAACTGTTTCTGGTTGTTCCCCTGTGCACTGGGGAGTTGCTGTAAAGACAGCTCTGCTCTTCCCTGTGCTTGTTGCAGAAGCTGAAAGAATATGTTGCATTTCAGTCCAGCCAACTTCCTGTGTGATTAGATACCCTCAGAAATGGGTCACTGTGGAAGAACTGGGATGTACAGGCACACTTGGATCAGACGTGATCAGGGGCTCAGTGAGCTACTGGACAGAATTTGTGTGTGACCAAGAGTCACAAGTCCCATCTGCCTCTTGGAGTGTCCCTGAGGAGGTGGCCTGGCTGGGTGTGAGGAAGCTGCAAACACTGCAGTGTGTGCAGGAGGAGGGAGGGAGGTGGGCTGGGGAGCCCTGGAGTTGCACGGTGAGTAAGTCAGTTGTAAGTCACCAACTTGCCTGGTAGAACATAAGGAAATAAAAACATATCCATTGTTTTTATCCTCTTTGCTCCTCAGTTTGACAGGCTGCCAGGGGTCCCATGCAGCAGTTGATGCATCCTCCTCCCATTTACACAGTTCCTTGGACTGGGAGCAGTGGGAGTGTCCCAGCACCAGCGTGCACGCTCTTTAGACCAGCCTGGCATACTGCTGCAGGGTGCCCTCATCCCTCAAGGAAAGGTGGCATTTCTGTCCTGGGGTTTGTGTCCTTCTTAACTTTGGGGGCCCCTTGGTGCTCCCAGCACGCAGTTCCTGCAGGAGGCAGCTGGTGTGGGGAATGCCTGCTTTGATGGCAGCTTTGTCAGGGTCTGTGTTTCTGTGGAAAAGGAGGGATTCTGGAAATAAAATCATTCCATTCTGTCCCTTTTCTCCCCTGACCCCGTTGTTTGTTGGCTGTCAGGAAACATTTGCCTTGTGGCCTGAAGGACATGATTTCAGGGCAGCTGCTCTCTGTGCCCAGCTCTGGCTCGCTGCCGCCCTGGGAAATTCCTCTGCTTCCATTTTCCCCATCAGTAAATTGAAACTAAAAGGCTTTTGTTACATCCAGGCAACCAAACTACATCTGACACCTCTGTAATGTCCATCCACTGATGCTGCTGGAGTTATTGAACTGACCATGACATCAGATCTATACAGTCAGTTGTGGAAGCACTTAGTGCTGTGTGAGGGATTTGGTTTGTGGGGGTTTGTGCTGTGCCAGAGTGATCCCTGTATAACAGGAGCTTTCATGGGTGCTCATGGAGGCTTTTCACTCCTAACTGCGATTGCTGATGCCTGACAAGCACCACAACAATGCTGAAGAGGAGATACAAACGCTGGCGTTGGCTCCTTCACTCACTTCACCTTGGGACACCGGTCAATATGGTCAAAATTTGGACTGAGGAGCCTCAGTGTTGGAACTGTATGAGTGGAGCTTGGGGCAACGTGTGGCCTGAGGCTGGAGCTCCACGAGCAGCCCCACAGGTGCTGGGACAGAGGCCAGCAGACCTCCCACAGCCCAGGCTGGAAAGGATCAGGAGAAGCGACGTGGTCAAGGTGAAATCAATGCAGGAAGGAAACGCCTTTCATGACACATCGATCGTTTTAGCAGCCAGTAATAAAAGTAGCGAACCACTGTCAAAATGGAGCTGGATGATGGTGAGCTCTCATGTTCTTCAGCAGACATGAATTCATATGGCAGATCGATCACAGACAGCCCAGGCAAAGCTCACAGCACAGGGAAAAACTCCTTTGGTGTCGCAGTTGATGCAATTTTTACAGATGTGTTGCACATCCTGTTGTGAAGCCGCTTCCCAGGAGCTCATCAGTAAATGAGCTGCTCCGGGAGCGGGTGGGAGCAGTGCAGGCATTGCATCATCTTGTTTTGGCAGCTCACCTGAAGGGCTGAGAGCCGTTCCGACCTCTGCAGCAAAAACAAGAGACAAAATTATAAGGGAAATGAGCTGAAATTAGTGTGAACTGGCAGGAGCTCTGGAGTCATCAAGAGATTGGGAATTCATCACTGTTGTAACAGAAGTGATTATACTGGAGCCAGGGGAATTGGTCTCAGACTTGAAAATCTCCTGTAACTTCTTGCAGCATCTCAGTTTTGAATGATTTCAGCCCTGGGGAGGGGCGAGGTGGGGTACCTGGTCTGGGCTTCAATTCCCCAGGACTTGCCTGAACTGGTGCCACTTATGATGTAAGACAGCAAAGCTCCTAATTCCATTTGAACCCAAACCCATGCCCAGGAAAAAAATCCACGAATCCTTCTTCCATCAGAAGGATAGCCCTTTATCCCTTCTGTTTGTGTTGTGGGGTCAGTGTAAGCTCCCCTAAGACAGGGGTGGTCTGTGTGGAGCCAAGCACTGGGAAGGAGAGCTAGCCTGAGCCATCAGTAGCGCTGTGCAATCAAAGTTCCCGGCTGCAAAGCTGGGAAGGTTGGACAGATCCAAGAGATTGCAGAGGCATACGGCTCTATCTTGCTTTATATAAATATTTGAACAGCAAGAACATTAATTATAGCAGGTTTGTTTCTTCCCTCTGTTGGGCGGCTGCCAGATTTCATTGGAAGAAAATAGTGACAGCTAACTTGGGATCGGGAATTGCAGCTAAGGGGGTCCGTGAAGCTTCTTGTTTGGGATGTCAGGGAGGGAGTGAGAGCGGGGGGTCCCAGGAGGGAGATCCCAGGGCCAGGCAGCAGGAGCCAGCAGGGGACAGGGAGAGTCCCCTCTGTCCCCAGGCCTCTGGGGCACCGGGCGTTGCTCAGGACAGGGGGGAAGGCCTGAGCTCCTGTTTTGGATGCAGCTCCATGGGCAGGGCCGTCGTGGCTTTCTGTGGAGTCATGGATTGTGGCTGCCGTGGCTTTTTCGTGGCCCGTGACCGTGGGCTGCTACCATGGCCAGGGCCTGTGACCGTGACCATGCTCAGTGTCTGTGGCCGTGACCGTGGCCGTGCCCGTGCCCGGGGCCGGTCGGTAGCGCGGCGGGGCCGCCAGGGGGCGCGCTGTGCCCGGCGGTGCCCCCCGGGACCCCCGGTGCTGCCCCCGCCGAGATCCCGGAGCCGAGCCATGGTTTGGGTACAGAGGGACATTAAACCTCATCCAGTGCCACCCCTGCCGTGGGCAGGGACACCTCCCGCTGTCCCAGGCTCCTCCAGGCCCCAGTGTCCATCCTGACCTTGGGCACTGCCAGGGATCCAGGGGCAGCCGCGGCTGTTCTGGGCACCCTGTGCCAGGACCTCACCTCCTTCACAGGGAAGGATTTCTTCCTAATAGCTAATGTAAATCTACTCTCAGTTTGAAACCAGTCCCCTCTGTCCTGGCACTCCATCCCTTGTCAATTGTCTCTCTCCACGTTTCTTGTCAGCTCCTTCAGGTCCTGGAAGATCACAATGAGCTCACCCCAAAGCTTCTCCTCTCCAGGTGAACATTCCCAGCTCTCCCAGCCTTTCCTCCCAGCAGAGCTGCTCCATCCCTCTGCTCATCCTGGAGCCTCCTCTGGGCTCTCTGCAGCAGCTCCAGGTGCTGCCTGTGCTGGGCCTGGGGCAGCTCTGCAGGGGGGGTCTGACCTGGGGGGCAGAGGGGCACAATCCCCCCTCACCTGGGGGCAGAGGGGCACAATCCCAATCCCCTGCTGCCCACGCTGGGGCTCAGCCCAGGCTCAGGGGGATTCTGGTCCTAGCTCACACGGCTGGGGCATGACCAGCTCTCACCCACCAGCACCCCCCACTCCTTCTCCCCAGGGCTGCTTTCATCTTTTCCCTGGATATTCTTGCATTTATTCTGTAATTTATTTATAAAATCGCAACACCCAGAAATCTGAATGGAGAGCAGAGATAAATGGCACTGGCAGGTATCCACAGCTTTGTGAGGGAAGAATTGCGTTAAGTGAATCAAAATAAAGAGCATGTCCCCTCCAAAGCACCGCAGTATATGCAAATAAATCTGCACGGCCTCTGTCTCCTTGGCTCGGGCCTCACAATTATCCCAGCATTAGGCATTTACAATAACTCTGGAACATGCTTTTAGGCAGCGCTCCTCTTTCCTCTCCCTTTTCTGCTACTTGAAGCAAGCTCTTCCCTTGGGAAATCTGCATTGTCTTGTGGAAACAGTGAAATCCTCCCTGGGTGGTGCTGGCTCAGCTCACGCTGGGGCAGCAGCAGAGTCCGGGGATTTGGTTAACTTTGCCACTAAAATGTCCCCGTGAAATTCCCAGCTCACTGCTTAGAGCCAGGAATCTAAGAACAAAGGTAATCGGCAGGTCTTTCAAGGGAGCAGCGATTTGAAGGCTTGATTATAATTAGCATAATTAGAGGAGAATTTTATTTTTGCATGGATTGAACTGAAAGGCAAAAAGCAAAATAATCCATTGATTTTAAAAATAAAATAAACATGGGGAAGAAAGGTCTCCTTCTCCAGGCTGGAATGGGCTGAAAAGCAAACATTCTTTTTCGGCCTTTGCTGAGAAATCACTTTTTCCATCTAAGGAATTTTTTTTTTTAAGTGTTGCATTTCGATTGATTTATTAATGAGTGTAAGCCCAGGCATGAGGTGCCCCTTCTCCGCATGGACGGTAAAAATCTGCCACTGAGCTGCTGGGACATTTTCCTCCCTTAAACTGAAGGTAACATTTGCATCCTTGAGCAGCGTCCGCTTGGCTCAGAGTGATTTGTTGTGTTTGGCTGCTCGGAGCTGTGTGTATTTTATTCCTAAGCATCAAACTGCTCATTCTGCCTCCTCTCTCTCCCTGTAACAAGAAGTCAGACAGAAAAATCAGAAGAGCCTTTCTTTGCTTTACCTGAGCAGCTACACCTGTGTGGAAGTGTTGGCTGTGGAAGCAGATTGTCTGTCTCCTAGCTGGAGGTGGATGTGTATCACATTCCAGATTTGGGGGGAAAGAGGTTAAAACACCCATTAGCTCACTACAAACTCCTGCTTATTTTTTTGCCTTTTCCCATTTCCATTTGAAATAACTAACTCAAGAACTCTGAGTTTGTTTTGTTTTCATTTTGCTGTAACTCCAGCGCCGGGGGGACCCTCCGGAGGCCGCGGGGCTGTTTTTACAATGCCCCCTTTGCTGGCTGGGATCACCCCTCCAGCCTCGAGGGCTCGGGGGTGTGAATTAGGAGCAACAAAGCCCCCAGAGTGGTGAGGCAGGATGGTGGGAAGGTCACCAGCGTCTGGGATGGAGATCCGTGTTCCACCTGTGCCAGGTGTCTGGGAAGCTCCGGGAGGGCGGGCTGGGAGCACGGTCTGCGACGGCCCCGGTAAAGCGGAACAAATCGGTTTGATCTTTATTTCTCAAGGACAAACCAATTACACCCGTCAGAAGGCAAAGCTGCATAATCGGGTTTCCGCCGGGTCCCTCGCCGTGTTACAGCGGTTTATTTGTCAGGCTGGCGTTGGCAGGGCTGATGAAAATTCCCAGCCCCGTCCCTGACGGTGAACTTGCCGCTTCAGCCCAAGGTCAGAGGGTGCCGCGGAGTCCCTGAACGCGGCTGTGGCCACGGACCCTCGGCTCGGCGCGAGGGGAGGGAGGCACCCCAGCGCTTTTCACATGTAAACAGCCCGTTCCTTGGACGTTGTTAATAACAGGAATGCGAGGAGTGACTAACAACAATGCGCTGACTTAGACAAGCGCTTGGATCTGCTTCCCGGCGCCCTGCTTGAAAGGATACAATTATTTTTCGTAACTGTTTATTTTCCCTTTACAACAAGCTAAGCGAAGCAAGTTTGTCAGAGGCGGAGTGCTCCTAATTTGGTCTCCAGTGACCTCTGCCGCTGTGATTGGCAGCCCGGTGTCAGGGAGGAACTTGTGCCCCTGAGATAGAAATGAGCAGAACAAATGCCGTAGGACAGCTTGGCTTCCCCGGGGGACACGGGCTCAAAAAGGTGAAAGAAGTGCAATTACAGGAGGTTTTCAGCGCAGAAAGTTAATTAGCTACTAAATAGCATTTAGTGCAGTTCAACCTGGGGAAATTTATGTTTTGAAAGCAAACAGATCAATGGAAAGCCTGTGGAACAAGCTCTTGGAAAGTCCATGTTGACATCCGTGTACTTTGTACTGTAACAGCCTGAGTAGTTTTTCCCAGGTTTCCCCCACAAATAGGAGGAATTGTTAGATTTGTTTCCCACGTGTTTGCAGATGTATAGAAATGCTTCCGCATGAGGATGTTTTGACATTTAATTTTAGAAATCCTGGCTAGGCTTTCTAAATCCAGGCTGTCCAACACCTTGTCCCCTGGTCACTGTGGTCAGTGGAAATCGATTCTGTTCGGGTTCTCTGAGATACAGAAACTTCAGTGGCCACTCTCCATGGGAAGCTGGTGCTGTCCTGGGAGTGTCCTTCCAGACCTGCTCTGCAGAGCAAGCAGAGACATTTCAACATCTCTTTTTTAATCCTAGATTACCAATCTGATTTCCTTTACATGTCTCTTGTGTCACTGAATTCAGCACATTTCAGTCTATAATATATGTGTATTGTCAAGGACACTTTTTTTATCAGAACAATGGATCTGGGTTCCAGATACTCAATATTATTTCACTCTGCACAGCCACTGCACTAAATTTTTAGGCATTTCAGGATAGCTTTGAACTTTTATTGGCAGAATATTTGTTTGAAGCTGTCTGTCTTCGCAGCTGATGCTGCCAGGAGCTGTTTCACCTTGCTGGGAAGAAGAGGAACCCAGAAGGTCAGTGCCTGTGGGGAATTGTGGAGAAACAGAGAAATGCTAACCCCTGGGGAGGAAAAGGGGCATGTAATTCCCATTACATGGATGCTCATACATTATGATCATACTCATTGTCTATAAATGATGGTCCCAAGCTGGCATGCAGGAATGCTGGGGCTGTGGGAGCTGTTATTAGTGACAGCGTGCGTTAGCACCGGGGTGATGGAGAGCCAGCTCCAGCAGCAGGGCTTGGCTCTGGCAGGACGCTCTCTGGGAATCAGGTGGTGCACCCTGACAGCTTGGGCAACTCCACATCGTAGCTGCAACCTTCAGCCCCTTTCGCTCTCGTAGTTATATGTGTCACATCACGTAGTAAAATGAGTTATTAGGTCTTTGTTGCTGAAACTGGCTTCCCAGGTAATCAGGGCAGGTCTCTGGAACAGAAATAATAATTGGGTTTAGCTCTCTCTGTGCCGTAGGTGTGTTCCAGGGCTTTGGAACAGTGAGCTGGGTCCCACTGCAGCAGGCTGAGTCTCACCTGCAGTGTCTGAGCTCCTCAGCTGGGAGTGCAGGAGGTCCCGTGGGGTGGGAGGGGGTGCTGGGGCTCCATGGGGCTGTGAAGGCCCAAGGATTGTCGATGTGGTCGGCTGCTGTAGATGATGGTTGAGTGGAGAAAATACATCAGCCCCTGGTCTTGCTTCCCAGCAGGAATGGGCTGTGTGTGACAAGAGTGGTGAGAATTGGCTGAGGGCAAAAGGCTGAAGTGGAGTCACAGAATCATTTGGGTTGGAAAAGCCCTCAGAGATCATTGAGTCCAATCATTCCCACAGCACTGACCCACGTCCCCAAGTGCCACATCCACAGGGCTGTTAAATCCCTCCAGGGCTGGGGACTCCAGCACTGCCCTGGGCAGCTGGGCCAATGTCTGACAGCCCCAATATCCAACCTGACCCTCCTCTGGCACAACTCGAGGCTGTTTCCTTCTATCCTGTCCCTTGTTCCCTGGCTGCAGAGCCCAACCCCCAGCTGGCTCTGCTCTTCTGTCTGAGAATGGGAAGGTGCCGCCTGAGCCCCCTTTTCTCCTGGCTGAGCCCCTTTCCCAGCTCCCTCAGCAGCTCCTGGTGCTCCAGCCCCTTCCCCAGCTCTGTTCCCTTCCCTGGACACACTCCAGCCCCTCCATGACCTTCTTGAACTGAACACATGAACGTGGCCTGGAGTTTCCTGACTCAGGTTTTCTAATCCTCCTTGATTTTTTTTCCCAGTCCATTTTATTCCTGTGGCCCACTGCACTTGTTGTTTTGCTGACCAGTACTGTGTACTAGCTGGTGTTCTGTTTTTCCTGGATCCCGCAACCCAAAGTCTCTCTGGAATGTTCCTCCGGCTATTTGTGTTGCAGTGCTTCAGCTCCTGCTTTTACGGGGTGCTCTGGGATAAATTCCTCATCCAGCAGATAGAATAGTCTGACAAACAATAAACTCTTCCCCTGCATTTGTCTATCTTGAGTGCCTGGTTAGAGGACTCCCTAAACCCCACAAAATTCACAGAAATCATACTGCTTGTTGTTACTGACCTACAGAATGATCTCAATATTAAAATTTTATTTAAAAGTAATCCAGAGATTAGAGTATTTTCAATTTTTTTCAATCAATATGACAGGAAAAAGTAATTCTAGACACAGAGTGGGTTTTTTCCAAATTTCCCCGGTGACTCAGTGAGCACCAGCATGAGGTGGCTCTGTCTCTGATCTGTCCTGAGTGTGAACGTTTGTGTCCATTGACCCCTGTGCAGTGCAGGGAGGGCACAGGTGTCTCTTTCAGACTTCACCCTCTACATCAATGAGAACGTCAGAATTTCCCCGGGGCTGCACAGGCTGAGGCACTCTGCTTACCCTTGGTGCTTCTTGCTGCCTGGAAAGGGTGAACCCCCTGACACAAGGCACTTCCGTGCCTGTGGGATGCGTGTGCCAGCCTGTCACTGGTGACTGGATGGGCACTGTAAATGTTTGTCTTGGAGAAGCATTTCCGGAGGTTCCCCCTGTGCCAGGGCTGTGCCTGGGCTCTCCTGCCCGCAGATCCCCGCTGGCTGCCGCTGCATCTGGGGCAGATTTGGGTTTGGAGCACAGGGAACTGCAGCTGGAAATGCCATGGAGCTACGGAATGCCCAGGATCAAAGCTACCCTGCCCAGCTCTATGGGTAACTCATCTCTTGGCAGTTCTCGGGACATTCCTGCTGATCGTTTCAGGTGATGTTCTTGAAGAACTGCATGTGGACCTTTGTGACCAGGATCTACATGATCCTCACACCAACCCATCCTCCAGCCCTTTGCCATACTGACCAGCTCCTCTGTGCAAGAGTTTTAGAAAATAGGTTGCCTCTGCTCAGTCTTTGAGTTGGTTTGAGTCATCTCTTCCAGGAAAATCCTGTGTAACCAGCTGTAGCTGTTATGAAGTGTTGCTCCATAAATACCAGCTGCTCCTAGCAGGCAATCCAGCCCAAGTGTCTTGTACCAGGACTCTTGTTACATTTCTCTTCATGTTAGATATTCAGTGTTTTAGAAAGTGTTACATTTTGCCACTTTATCAGAAAGTAATGCTTGATTTTTCATAAAGGCCAGTACAATCTTCATGGAAAAATTCCCAAGGCAGGGGATGGTGTACAGCTGTGCCTGTGGTCGAAGGTGTCCTGCTGTCTAACCTGGAGTGAGTTTGGATGTGTGGTGTGATCCCTTCTGAATCCTGCGAAAGGCCTGAATGTGAGTTCTGCTTTGCCGCTTTCTTTCCAAGAGCTGGAGCAGCAGAACTTCCCAGAGTGCCACGAGGCTGCTCCTTTAGCTGGAGTCAACCAGCCTTGGTCTCATGCAGCCAGGAGCAGGAAGGGGCTGGGGCATTGAGGCACACCTTGGAATGGGGCTTGGCTGAAAGTGTCCCCACGTCGCGGGGCTGTCCGCAGCCCTGTCCCTCGGGGTGCCCAGCCCTGGCCCGAACAAACGTTCACACTCTGGGGCCTCTCCCTGTGGAAGAGGCCCCGGAGCAGGCGCGGGAGGCACAGGGATGTGAAGTGCATGCTGAGTGTGTGATTTCCAGCGTTCAGTGCCCACATTGTTGGATAAGAGGATTAGAAAACACCACATAAAGTGGCCTTGCAGGGGGCTGCTTTGTACCTGCTCCGGGCCTTGTCTGGCAAACCCCGATTTCACAGCAGAGCCCATTCAGAGCCCGCGCCGAGATTGTTCACGTGCATTGGCCTTTTTACGAGCCCAGGGGTCACAGTTTCACATTCACTTAATTCCCAAAGCACTGATATTTTTTCTTTTGGGATGGGGGCTGCTGGGGATGTGGGGGCTTTTTGAGTCTGAGCTAAGTTTGCATTTAAAGCTGGAGATCTGGGGTGGATTGGGAAAGAGTTGGGTTCACTTTCTCTACTTTGCAGTGGGTTGCAGAGCTCAGGTGTGATTTCGCAGTCCTTAACTCTCCCAGGTTTCAAGATTGCAGGTGGAAACCATTTGTCTGGAGTTTATAGACATGAATCCAGGCTTGGCAGGTGCACTTGGAGAGGTGTAATGAGAAACTCAAATTCAGGGGAAACATCTTTGGATCTTACTGGTCAAAGAGGGAATTTCCCAGATGAGATCCCAGGTCCATGCTGCTGTTGGAATGTGCTCATTCCTCCTGTCCTCATCCTGGTGTGGAGTGGCTGAGCTGGACACTGAGGGCATTGCTTGAACTTCTTCATTTTGTCTTTTTTTGGTGTTTTGAGGAACGGGTTTGGCTCTCCCCAGTTCTGCACACAAAAACTTCAGGAAAAGGCCAAAACCAGGATGCTTTTTGGGACGGTAGGGAATTAATTTAAATAAAAATAATTTAATTGTTGAATGAATGTCAGTTTCAGAGCTCTGACTAAAGATTTTTAACATGGAGCATCTGTGATTGTTGCACGTACCCACAGCCTCCTGTGGCTGATGGGGTTTTTGTCCCCATGCTCTGTCCACAGGGACATGTGTGACAATCGCATGACCTGCTCCACCAGCTCTGCCTCCAGCCTGGACACCAGTGCCCAGTTCCAGGAGAACAATGGGCAAACGCAGAGCTCCAGATGGGATGAACAGCAGAAGGTATTTGCCCTCGAGCAGGTGTGTGGTGTCTTCAGAGTAGACCTGGGGCAAATGAGATCCCTTCGGCTTTTCTTCAGGTACTGGATCCTTGTGTGTGAGCAGTGTGTGAGCAGTGTGTGAGCAGTGTGTGAGTTGTGTGTGAGTTGTGTGTGAGTTGTGTGTGAGTTGTGTGTGAGTTGTGTGTGAGCAGTGTGTGAGCAGTGTGTGAGCTGTGTGTGAGCTGTGTGTGAGCAGTGTGTGAGTTGTGAGTTGTGT
>VYXD01008739.1:117186-138187 GCA_013397195.1 Hylia prasina
AGCTGTGTTCGAGCAGTGTGTGAATTGTGTGTGAGCAGTGTGTGAGCAGTGTGTGAGCTGTGTGTGAATTTTGTGAATTGTGTGTGAGCTCTGTGTGAGCTGTGCCTGCTCCATGTCAGGGCTCTGGGTGGAGGTGATTTCTACAATCCTACCTGGAAGCCTTTCCAGAACAATTGTTTCCAGGAAAGTGAGTGTCAGCCTTCCCAAGGAGAGCCTGTGAATTACAGTTACAGAGCCGAAAGGATTTTATTTTTAGTAAAGGTTGCTCTTAACAGTCATACCATAAATGCTTCAAATAACCCAGGGATATGAAAAACATCTTTATCTATGTACCTTTTCCTTTGCCTGCCCCTCACCAGGCTCCTCTAGAGTCTTGCTGCACTCAGCCTCTTCAGTTACCTTTCAAATTATTACAAAATTCATTTCAAATTATTGCAAGAACATTTTTACTCTCTCTTTTTGCTCTCACTGCCTGTTTCTTTGGACAAAGCTGTGTGTGAGCATCCCTAGGAGCTGACTTTGTGTACTGCCTTAATGTTTCTGGGGCAGACTTCCTGTGGTTTTTTCTCCAGGGAAGACAAATTTTAATTCCTTCATGTGAAGGGTAAAAATAGTGCTGTTACCAGGCACAAGCGGAGCAAATTGTCACTATGACCATATCATACAATCATAAAATGTCTCAATTGGAAGTGGCCCGTGAAGATCAGTGAGTCCCAGAGATGTAAAGCTGCCTCTGTGCCCCGTTTTAGGGGGCAGCTTGGTGCTGCACTGTGTCACTTGCTGTGCACTGTCTGTCCCCAAGGGCCCGTGTCCCTGCTGTCCCTCCTTGTGCTGGGTGGCCCTGCAGGTTGCTCTCCATTGTCCCCACAGTGACGAGGCATGTACCTGCGGGCAGCTGGTGGTGGCTAGCAGGGAGAGCCAGTACAAGATCTTCCATTTTCACCACGGTGGCCTGGATAAACTGTCCGAGGTGTTCCAGCAGTGGAAGTACTGCACAGAGACCCATCTCAAGGACCAGGTACCTGAGCAAGGCTCTTGGGGCCAGGGGTTTCACGCTTGGGTTGGCGTTGGAGAAACGAGGCTCTGCGTTCATGTCACTAGGTGAGGCAGGAAGCTGCCAGGTGCTGGGGGTCAGGATGGGAATGCAAACCGGGCTCAAGGTCTCTCTTGGACCTGCCTGTCTCCATCCATCCCTGTTTTACCTGTGGAATATGGGGGAAGATCATCCAGAAGACTTACTTAGGTAGTGATTTTGCTACACCTGACAGGTCAGCACTGTCCTTTAGGCACAGAAGGTGTCTGTAAATCTGCAGAGATAAGTTAGAAATGGTGTCAGAGCCTTTCATCCATCTTGTGACGCGTAACATTCCGTTTGGAGAATGTTTTGACAAGGCATCTTGCCATTTTTTGTTCAATCTACATACAAATGTGATAAGAGCTCTTTAATTATCTGTTTAAGATATTGTATGTGCTTATTAGAAACAGTGATTTTTAAATTTCCATCCTTCCCACAGAGCCCCCCGCTGCTTTTCTTATTACGGTCGCATGGGCTCACTTTTTGCATTGAGCAACCTTTGATTTTTAAATTAAATGTCAGCTGCAGCCTTGCACTGGGATCCTGAGTGCCCTCAGAGAGCCTGGCAGCGCAGTTCCCTGCTCTCCTAACAGCAATCCCTTTGTATATGGCCAATCATATGTAATTTATTGCAGGCATTCCTGGCAGGGGCAAGTTTTGCTGTAAGCAGCATTAATTCAGTTTCAGGTCAGGGATAAGATTGGAAGAGGAATGGAAACTATATATTTTTTTTTTAAGATGGAGCTGTTTCATAGTGGATTTTAATTACTCTAACGACTCTTGTTCTTGCAATGGTTGGGGGGGGGGGGGAAGAGCAGCAAAAAACCACAAAACCTCCCCAAGTGCAGCTCCTCAGTGCTTAATCCTACATGAACCACACAGAGGATTCCCTGCTCTGGGTTTCACACCGTGCTGCTCTCCCTGGCTCCTGCTGCAGCTGTGGTTTGTTGTGCCCCGTTCAGCAGCTTGCAGATGAGAAAACCTGCATGCAGTTCTCCATCCGCCGCCCCAAGCTGCCCTCGGAGGAGACCCACCCCGAGGAGAGCTCGTCCCGGCGCCTGGACGTGTCTGCCTGGCTGCACCACCTCAACCAGGCTGGCCAGGTGGAGGAGGAGTACAAGCTGAGGAAGGTGAGGGGCTCTCCTCTGTTCTCTCCTCTGTTCTCCCCTGTGTGAGTCCCCAGGGGAGCTGCAAAGCCGGGCTTTTGGGAGGATGGAGACAATGAGTGAAGCCTTGGCTGGAGAGCTTGCTGTGGGACTGATTCCCACCTGTGTCACCTGCTCCAGGTGACTCTGCCCTGGCAGGGTGGCAGGGAGGTTGGACTGGATATCTCCAGAGGTGCCTTCCAACCCTAACAATGCTGTGATTCCGTGGTGGTGGAGCATTTCTCTGCCCAAGGAGCTGTCCCACTTCTTCTGCTGCCTTTTGGAATCAATAAACCAAAGTGCCCAGTGGCTGCTGTGTTTTCAGAGTATGTGAACAAGTCACAGAGAACACTGGAGATTGCTGAAAGAACTGAGATGGTTCAAATAGCTGAGATTGGTATGAACTGAGATTGTATAAACTGAGATTGCTGTTTGAAGTAACGGGGCTGAGGGGAGCTCGGGGCCGGGCCCTGAGAGAGAAGTTTGCAGAGCAGTGCAGAGTCTCCAGGATTTGGGATTAAGCCGTGACATGAGAACGACACGTTAATCATAGAGCCTCTCCGGGGGTGGTTATTGACATTGAAATGAGCCTGATTTGTGTCTGGTCTGGGAATAGAGGGCCAGCACTTTCCCTCTAAACATGTGCAAATTGCAGGAGCTTGAATCAAGGCGTCACTTGTCAGGAAAGAACTGCAGAGGCACCAAAGCACAGCAGCGGGCAGTTGCTTGTTGCTGTTTTTGGGGAAGCTAAAACTGTACCAGCCGTAACTTTTGCTCCATCTTCCAGGCCATTTTCTTTGGTGGGATTGATATTTCCATCCGTGGGGAGGTGTGGCCCTTTCTGCTGCACTACTACAGCTACCAGTCCACCTCTAAAGAGAGGGAGGCACTGAGGCTGCAAAAGAAGAAAGAATACTTTGAGATCCAGGAGAAAAGGTAACAGACCATCATCATCCTCCCCTGCTCATTTTCCTTGGGCCAGTCATCACAGTCTCTGCATCCTTTGCATCAGGGAGAGGCTGGAGCAGAGGAGTGGGAGGGATGGTGGAGGAGGTGTTGGGCACTGCTGATCCCCTGAGGCTCTGGAGCCACAGAGCTCAGACGTTTCCTTACCTGGGCTCTGGAAACAGCCTTGTCAGTACCACGCAGGGAAACCTCACAGGCAAGGCTCAGGTTGGAACACTGAAGGTGAAATTGGGATCTTATATTTCTTTATAAATACAATGTACATAAAAATAAGGCATGAGAAGGGGTATGTAATTTCAGAGGGTTGTTAATGCAAGAATTGTGAGTTGTTAAATGGAGGTGGGTACATTGAGGCCGGAGGGGCACAGTGCTGTTAATAATCAGGAGACAATCAAACCAGAGTAGTGAGTTCTGGTGTGCTGAGTTCCAAGGAGCAGTGGAGAACAGTCTGATGCTTCTGAAGTGTTTATTGCAGCAAACACATCATGTCATCCCATTATAACCCAGGAGGCTCCTTCCAGTAATCCCTTGGGACAGACAATCCTCTGTGCTGGACAGACCTGCTGGTCTGTTTCTCAGGTGCTCAGGAAAGTCGGCACAGGAATAGTTTATCTCTGCATGCTAAGACTGAAATGAGGTTTTTTGTTCATTGTGGAAATCACATTCCTCTCTTGGCAACCCTCTGCTGTTGTGTGGTTTGCAGGCTGTCCATGACTCCAGATGAGCAGAAGGATTTCTGGCGCCAGGTGCAGTTCACGGTGGACAAGGATGTCGTGAGGACCGACCGCAGCAACCAGTTCTTCCGAGGGGAGGACAACCCAAATGTGGAGACCATGAGGTGAAGTGTCAGATCCCAGTCTCCTAAAAACCATGTCCTGCTCAGTGCAGAGACAAGTAGGTCATCCCCCAGCCCAGGCTGCCTGGGAATGCTGCACAGCACCCACCATGCATCTGGAATCACTGGATCAACAGCAAGGCCTTCCCCAGTGCTCCCACCACTGCTGTAATTCCCTTCTCAATCCCATAACCCTACTCCCATCCCTGAGCCTCCCTGCACACACAGGCACAGCAAAGGTGCTCTGGCAGGGCTGTGGGCAGGTGCTTGGGTCTGTGGTTTTCCTGATGGGGTAGAGGACAAGCACACCAGAGTCTGTTCTTGAGAGTGTGACTTGTAAAGGTGTGACCCCAAAAGGGTTGGGTTACGTCCAACAGCATTGCTTGGAGCTTTATGGATGTGTTGGGCATCATTTCTCCTTTCCCATGGGCCATTCATTTCTGTCCTCTCAATCTTTTAAATTCCCGTTTTCTGTTTATATTTTGCTGTCTGTGAATGCCAAATCTTTTCCTGAAGTTTACGCCACAGGACTGGTGTTTGCAGGAGGGTTTCCCTGTCTGTGTTATAGCACCTCACATGAGGCCCTGTGTCTTTGTCCCTGAGATGACACTGTCACCTGCCCTCATCTGTCCCACCTCTGTGTTTCTGTCTCTACTCCAGGAGGATCTTGCTGAACTATGCAGTATTTAACCCAAGCATTGGATACTCCCAGGGCATGTCCGACCTGGTTGCCCCACTCCTGGCAGAGGTCCTGGATGAGTCGGATACTTTCTGGTGCTTTGTTGGACTGATGCAGAACACGATCTTCATCAGCTCCCCCCGGGATGAGGACATGGAGAAGCAGCTGGTGAGGCTGAGTGCTGGGCTCCCTTCAGCCCTGGCATGGCTCCTCCTCTCCCCAGTTCCTGGGCTGGGAGGGTCCAGCACGCCAAATCACACTCCAAAGCCACTGCATCCTTGGGGTGACCCTGGGGGTTGTCATGTGCAGGGCCGGGAGCTGGACTTGGATGATCCTTGTGGGTCAGTCCCAACTCAGGGTATTCTAGGATTCTATGGAAATACCTGGTGGGTAGAACTGATCCTGGGTGACTGAAGCACTCCAGAGGCAGTCAAACCCATCCTTCTTGTGAGATGGCAGCTGAGAGAGAGGAGCTCTGCAGCTCTGCAGCTCTGGCTCCCCGGGGTGCAAAGGGGTGCCCGAGGCAGGGCCTGAGCCCAGGGTGTTTTGCAGCTGTACCTGCGCGAGCTGCTGCGGCTGATGCACCCGCGCTTCCACCAGCACCTGCGCGCCCTGGGAGAGGACGGGCTGCAGATGCTCTTCTGCCACCGCTGGATCCTGCTCTGCTTCAAGCGGGAGTTCCCGGAGGCCGAGGCGCTGCGCATGTGGGAGGCGTGCTGGGCTCACTACCAGGTGAGGCAGCTGCCATATCCTGCCTGAGTCCTCGGCACTGAGGGTTTCCAGAAAGGCTCTGAGCAGCAAAGTAGCCAAAATAAGTCGAGTCTGTGACTGTGGCAGAGGTTTATCTACGTAGCAGGAGGATGGTGCCCTGCTTGCCTCTCCTCCTTGGGGATTCTGGGCTTCACAAGGAGGCGTTCCAGAACATGCTGAACGCCCACTTCTGAAGTTCAGGCTTCTCTTACACAGCTGGGAAATGTCTTCCCAAAAATCTGCTCTGTGGTGCAAACACTGTTGCAGACCTTGCTGCTGTGCTGTGAAGGAAAGAGGCCTTGGCTCTTGGTGTGGTTCAGAAGTCACCAATAACTCACGTTCTCACCACTGGGCAGAACTGAAGGGAGCAAAATCTCTCACCAAGGACCCACTTGTGGAGGGTGGGAGGTGAAGCCAGAGCTCTGCCTCTACCTGCTGTACAGCAGCCCCTGTGTTCCCATTGCAGACAGACTATTTCCACCTCTTCATCTGCGTGGCCATCGTGGTGATTTACGGGGACGACGTCATCGAGCAGCAGCTGGCCACTGACCAGATGCTGCTGCATTTCAGCAACCTGGCCATGCACATGAACGGGGAGCTCGTACTCAGGAAGGTAAATGCCCAGGTGCCCCTGTGGGATGAGGTCCAGAGATGAGTCAGAGTATTCAGAAAACCAGAGACTGCTGCTTCAGCTTTGTGTCTCCTGAATCCCTGTGGCTGCCTGGGCGGGATGCTGCTGTTTGCCTGGAAACAAGCTTTGAAGCAGGAGCAGGCAGCTGTTGAGTGCTTGGGAGGTGATGGTGTGGTTGGGATAGTCCTTGTTTGGGTAACCTGCTCAGGGAGATGGAGGCAGAGCTGTTGGTGCCATGGTGCCCATTCCCTTTCAGCTGGCAGTGACTGGGGCTGTGGGATGAGCTGTGGTGTGTGGCAGCCCCTGTGCCCTGCCACTGTCCCCAGTGCCTCGGGTAACCCCCCGGTGTTTGGCAGGACACGCCTTTGCTGAAACCCAGGCAGCCAAACAGGAGGCTTGGGTGGGAGGCCACCTCAGCTCTCCATGCTGGTCCCCTGGCGAGGGGTGACTGTTTTCCCTCTCTCTCCCTCTAGGCCAGGAGTCTGCTCTATCAGTTCCACCTGCTTCCCCGCATCCCCTGCAGCCTGCACGACCTCTGCAAGCTGTGTGGGACAGGCATGTGGGACAGTGGCTTCATCCCTGCTGTGGAGTGCTCTGGCCACCACCCCGAGTCCGAGGGCTGCCCGTACGGGGGGCTGGTGGAAGTGTCTTCTCCCAAACCAGGAAGTGAAGGCAAGAAAGGCCTGAAAACACGGGATGTCTTTGCCTTCCGAAAATAGCTGAGAGGAACAGGGTGCGACGGCGGAAGGGAAGGGCAGGAAGGATGTGCATAGGAAAAAATGTTGAAGAAAAAAATGGAGGAATAGCTTGTCAAGACTCTGAGAAGACTGAAAGGTGTGGAATGGAAGAGGAATTAAATGGCTCTGTAAGGGAAGTTCCATTGCATGGGTGATGGAGCCTGAGAGAAAGGCATTGACCCAGGAACTGTGTTTGGATTTGATTTTGTTAGAAACCAGCTTTTCTAGGTTTTAATAAGGACTTTTTATTCTGCCTCTGGGACTGGACTGGTTAGCAACCAGAACTTTCTTGCTTGCTGGTGAGAAAGGAGAACACGATGGGGAGCCAAGGCTGCCCACAAGTGTTGGTGGCAGGTGGCAGGAGCAGAGCCAAAGCCACTGTCCCCTCACCCAGAGCACACCCGCGCTCTCCGCTTCAACCAAAACATGCAGCTTGGTGGCTTCTTTTCAAAGCCATAAAAGCCATTTTAATTATAATCTGCCAAAAATAAAACTGCAGACCTTTGGGATTGCAGGGAAGGTGTCTGCTTTGTCAGCAAGGAAGGGCCGTTGACCTCGAAGTCTTGTCTCTGGCCTTCTCTGGTTTCATAGGATACTCTGGCTGGCAGGATTTTTTTCCATTTTTATAGAAAATGGACTGCCCCAGGTCTCAGAGCACTGCTGCTCTGAGTCAGGGTATTTCACAGACACTGCCCAAAGTTTCCTTCTTCATGAGATATTGGGAAGGAATTCTTCCCTGGGAGGTAGGTGAGGTCCTGGCACAGGGTGCCCAGAGCAGCTGTGGCTGTCCCTGCATCCCTGGCAGTGCCCAAGGCCAGGCTGGACACGGCTTGGAGCAGCCTGGGACAGGGAAAGGTGTCCCTGCCCATGGCAGGGCGTGGAATGGGATGAGCTTTAAAATCCCTTCCAACCCAAACCATTCTGTGATTCTCTGACATTACAGCAAAGCTGTTTCTTTCTGCTGACAACTGCAGACTTTAATACTTTAGTCTGTTGTTTCCAGCATGTTTCCCATGTGTTTCCTTTGGCTCTCCTCAATTACAGAATATTTACTGTCCTTGCCTGTCACTGCCATAGCCTGTGGCACATACATTCCATGTGGGTTTTAGGCTCTTCAGTCAGTGCCAGAGGTGCTCCCTGTTCCACATCCCAAAGTGAAAATGAAACTTGCCTTGTTGCAGTCATTTTTGCTGGGCTCTGTCTGATCAAGGTTTCCCTCAGGGTGTTTTTGAAAGGACAGTGTTTCTCCCCATGCCTGCTATAAATTTTGCCAGCCAGAGGTGGAGCTGGGGCCTTGTGCCCTGCTGCCAAAGGTTCTTACTAAATTCTGTGGGCTCCAAAGGCGTGTCCTGAGCCAGCGTTTGTGCCAAACAGAGCCTGGGGAGCAGTTTCTTTGTGGGGCTGGAAAAGGAGCCGAGGTGGCAGCGTGCTGTGCCTCCCTGCATCCCTCTGCAGCCTTCCCTGCCTGTCCTGCTCCCTCTCACTTCCTCCACACAGCTTCCCCACAGCTGTCCTGGGCAGGCTCACTTCCCAGCCCTGCCTCTCAGGAGCGTTTGTGCCCTCAGCAGCACGTGTGGAGCCACTCGGGCAGAGCTGGGGGGTTCCTGCACCTGACAAGCACATTCATCTCAAAACCCTTCTGCAAAGCCTTACCCCCAGCCTGTCCTGGAGCCCGTTCCTGCTGGGAGCTCGGATGCTCCGTGCGAACCAGCACAAGGCAGGAGCACGCGGCGTTCCCGAGTGGAAGGAGCCTTGACCCACTGAAGGCAGCATGCCGAGGGCTGGCTGTTGAGTGGCAGGACAGCTCAGCTCCTCATCTGTGTGCCTTTGATCCAGAGGATGGAAACCTTCCCCTGTTTGAGAGCGGGGGGAAACCCACTCAGGATGGCACAGCTCCGAATCGGCCTGGCACCGAGGCTGCAGGTGTGAGCTGGGGTTTGGCAAGGGACCCCTCCTGTGGGGGCTGGGGCTGCTTTGCTCCGGGGCAGGGAGTTTGTGGAGATCTATGATGTTTCAGTGATAATAAAAGTTTGTGTGAGGCTTTTGTGTGTGCATTGCTGTGTAGGCTGGGGACAGCAGACACCGTCCCCCGGCCTGAGCCACCCCTTTTGCAGCCACTCAGAGGCTGGGGCTGCATCACTGTCCCCAGGCTCTGCTCCTGGAGACCTGTGGCAGCACTCGATGGCTCTGTCCAGATGGAAGCTCGGAGTGGCAGCGGCTGAATTCAGGTCAGAAAAAGCACACAGCAGAAAATGCCAGGAGCATCTTCCTGCAGAGCAACTTGGTGGCACGGGGACAAGTGCCAGCTCCCCAGGGGGACAGCAGGAGCCAGACACTGCCTTCTGCCACCTGCCAGTCCCGTGTGGGACGGACATGGCCATGAGGCCTTGGCAGCCCCGTGGCTGCTCCTGGTGCCAGGGCAGGCAGAGCCTCCTGGGAGCTGCGAGGTGTGGGCAGCCCTGCCAGGTGTGGGCACAGGGGAACGCCCCCTCCTCGCCTCCCCACCGCCTGCCGTGGGCTGGGAGGCACCAGCAAACCCCTCCCAGAAGAGCCAGAGCTGGTTTTGCTGCAGCACTCGTTCCCAGCCAGTAAAAGACAATAGGAAGAGATGAAGTAGATATTTTGGAGCGTTATTTTTCCACTATTAAAATGTCATTCAGCAATGTGGAAATCACTCAGGATTCGTTTAGTTCAAGACTCTGCACTGCAGCTTTCCAGCATGTGGAAGAAGCTGGGTTCTGTTCCAAGCAGGGCTCAGCTCTGGGTGTGCATCCAGCTGCCACCCGTGGCCACTCTGCCGTGCCTGGTGTGCCCTGGGCGTCCCTCTGCCAGCAGGACACTTCAGGTGTCTGTGCCTGTGCTCCCATTGGAGCTCCCCGTGCCCTGGCACGCACTGACCCACTGTGCCACGTTCAGGGACACAAAGGGCTGGAGCTGGTCCCCAGATGCTCCCAGGGACCAGCAGCCTCACATCCCAGTGACCCAGTTCCAGTCTCAGCCTGTCCATTGACTTGTGGTGCCATTATTTAACTCACACTGGAGAGCCAAAACCATCTGAGCTTGTCTGGGGTGAGACAGGGTCAGTGAAGCCAACCTGGAGGCCTCTGGCAGTGCCTGGGATTTCCCTGCAGTGCAAGAACATTGGACAGGGCAGTGCATTGCAAAGGACACAAAGGTCCTTCTGACCCATCCCCAAGAGTTTCCTTTGTGGCACACTTTGCCATCTGAAAAAAACCAAGGAACAAAAAAACAGCCAAGCCTCGGTCCCTGCAGAGGAGGAAAGTGGATCCTAGGAACAGTGACCCTCACGTGGTGTCTCCTCAGCCGCTGCCCTGAGCCTTGCATTAGAGCAGCTGAGCAGCTGAAAATAGCCCCTGGAAAAGGTAAATAGTCAGTGTAAGCCTCTTTAGCCTCAGCCTTGAGCTGACACATCCTCCTGCCTCCCGCTGCCGGGGGAAGGGGAGCAGGGAGGGATGAAAACGGAGTCCTCTATCCCGTGGTAATGCTACAGCCCGTCATCCCGGCGGGAGCCCGATCCCCCACCTGGAACCCCGAGGAGAAGGGAACAGAGCACCGCAGACACCTCGAGATGGAGACTAGGCTGGTCCCAGGACACCTGGGCACGGGGGGAGGGCAGAGGTGCCACATGGTGTCCTGAGGCTGTCCCAGGCCTGGGCAGGCGTGAGGGGGTCGATGGGTCAGCTCCGTTTGTCCTTGGCATTGAGCGCTGACCACACAGCTCTGGCCAAGCTGCCCCTGGAGTTTGCTGCACTGGGGAAATTGTCACCGGGGAGTGGGGCAGGGGCAGGTGGAGGGGCTTGGTGCCACGTCCCAGGGCTGGGTGTCTTTGGATGTGGCTGTTTAGCTGTTTCGTCAAGGGACGCTGCCTGTCAAATGAAAAATTACAGCTCACAAGAACAAAGAGACTCACCTGAGTTATTATAAGCACTAAAGAATTTCAAACTCAACGTAGCCTGTCCTCCTGGGCTGGCTGATTAATCCCCGGGTCGCTCTGCTTGGGCCATAAATCAGACCAGTCCGGCCGGCTGGAGCTCACCGGCACCTCCTGCCCCGGGCACTGCCCCGGCCCTGCCCGGGCTCTCCGGGCTCTGCACGCCCTTCCTTTGCCTCAGTCAAACACCAACAGAGCTCGCGATGAGGTTTCACGGCTCCTGGAAGGGGAGCAGAGGCTGTGGCAGCCCCGGCGGAGCCCAGCGGGGTCTGCCCGCTGTGGCCGCGGGGCTGCAGCGAGCAGCGGCCAGGCTGGAGCTGCCCGCGAGCCGGCAGGAAAGCCCGGCTGCACCTGGCTCAGCCCCACACCCGCTCCTTCCCAAAACCACGGGAATTCCCCAAGCACGGACAGGGCTCAGGCATCCCAGCAAGGGGACCCGGTGTCAGCCGGACTTTGAGTGGTGCTTCTTGCCAACGTGACGGATTCTTTGGCAGCCCCCAGCCCTCCGGTGCCCCCCTACACCAAGTCCCTCGGAATTCGGCAAGTTCAGGCCCTGCCAAAGCTCCTGCTCCGTGTGGCAAAGCAGCAGCAGAAGGAGCAGCCTAAGAACTCTTGCTGGGATTTTTGATTTTGTTTGGCTAGGGTTTGTCTTTCAGAAACCACAAACAAGTTCAGTTTCTTCTGTCTGCAGCTGGGGCTCGACTAACCTTGGTGGTGGCAGAGGCGGCCGGGGAGGTGCTGGGTGATGAGAACCTGCCAAAATCCTCTCTGCTCTCCGGAGGCTTCTGCAGGGGAAACACGGGGCTGTCACAGAGCCCAGGGGCTGTCACAGAGCCCGGGGCATGGCAAACACCTGGCAGAGCGACCCCAGCCCCTGCCTGACCCCGAGCCCTCAGCTCCGGGCAGAGCCTGCGCTGTGGATGAAGGCAGAGAGCCCTTTGGTGCTGCTCAAGGCACTTGCCAGGGGAGCTGCCTGGCCCAAATCGGCTCCAGCAGCCGGGCCCCGGTTTCAGGAACCCAGTTTCCACATACTGGAGGTGAGGGTGGGCAGTGAAAAACTTGCAGCCGTGACTGGAAACTCTGCAAAGAGCCCAAACACCAGATGGCCTTTGGGCCCTCGGCCAAGGTGATAGAACTGCCCCATGCCGATGCAGGGAGCACCGGGAAAGCGCTGCCGCCCCTCCCCAGGCACCGGGAACGGCGGAGACAGCATATCCCAGGCTCTGCACCAGCCCGGCCGGGATGCAGCTTGCCCGGAACGGGCTGGGAAAGGGGAGCCACGGGGGAGCGGCGGCCCCGAGCGAGGTGTACGGCTGGGGGACGCTGCGTCCCCTCCCGCCGGGGTGTGGGGACAGGACAGGTGTGGCTGCGGCTCCGAGGAGCCCGTGCTCGCGGTGGTAGGAAAGGGTTAAGGCGCTGCCGGAGCGGGAATGAGAGCAGGGAATCCAGCTGCTGACGCAGGTAGGATCTGCCGGCGCATCCCCGTGCGGACACAGCAGCGTCACCCTCAGCTCCTGAGCTCCTCTGAGAGCGGGGAGTGGGCGAGAGACCCAGCCCCGTGCAGGGAGCAGAGCGGGGCCCTCCCTGGGCTGCCACCCCCCATGGTCACCCCGCGATGCCCACCCCTCTCCTCGCTGCCCCGAACCCGGCCTGACCCAGCCCTTCTCTAGCAAACCGCGGCTGGGAGGACGCTCCGTGCTCCATGATGCTCGCGAGTCACGGAGCTCCGGGGCAGAGCCGAGCCGGGGCCCGGCCGGGAGAGCAGCACGGTGGGCAGCCACACGTGTCAGCCTCCCTGCTCCTGAATGACGGCTCGTCAGCTCATGGACCATAAAAAGACTCGGAACAAGCAGGGCTGGAATAGAAAGGGACAATCAGGGAGGGGATAGAGCCCTGCGGAAAGCGAGGGACAGAGAAGACACAGCCCCCAGGGCTGTGCAAGTGGCTGGAGCGAGGCCTGGGCAGAGCTGGGATGGTTCCCGAGAGCCCCTGGCAGGGGGAGGTTCCCCTGACAAAGGGAAAAACGGGTTCCTGACCCCATTTCCTACGCAGGTGCATCAGTGCTGGCCTCTGGTTCTGCCACATGGTCCTGCCAGGGCCGGGGCAGTGGCCAGAGTGGATCCAGCATCTCAGCGGTTTTGGGACACCTGGGGCAAGAGCAGAACCTGGCCAGGGGCTCTCTGCCCCCAGCCCCACGTGTGCCACCCTGCAGGAGCCGCTGGGAAGTCAGGCCCGATGGAAATATAATGGGATAATCGATGGCCCATTGTTGCTCAACTTAATTTAGCTGCTGAGGCAGGGGATTAACAGAATGAACATACATAAGCAGGAGCCGAGGCAGGCGATGAATCAGCCCTGCATCCTCTGTGGCACAGGGGACAGGACGGGCACGGGCACCTGCCAGCCTGGGGCTGAGCCCCCAGACCCCGCAGCAGTGGCACAGGGGGTGGGGAGGTGCCAGTGGTGAAGATTTCCTTTGCTTTGTCTAATGCCAGGTCTGAAATGACTGGGCTGGGCTCAGTGTTACACACCTGCATGGCCAAAACTGCCTTGGACGTTGCAGTAGGGGCAAGGAAGCTGCTGGGTGTGCTGGGGCCACAGCTTGGGAAGGACACAGCTGATGCCAGGGCTCAGGAAGCTACTGCCAGGGCTCCTCTCAGCCACAGCCCAGGGGCCCTGGCAGCCTTCCTGCCCCAGCTCCCTGTTCTAAGGGAGCCTGCCAGCCTGTGCCCAGCCCAGCTCGGAGGGCCCCAGGGGGTGTAATCTGGGGACAGCCCTCCCACCCTGTCCCAACGCTCGGCCCCAGCTCTCCACCCTTCACACTTTGCCCCGCAGCTCGGTGGTGCCCGCCCTGATACCTGGGGAATCGCCCTTCCTCCTCACTGTTTGTCTTCCTCACACTCCTCCTGGCTGGCTCACACCCACCCGGCCCGGAGCCTGGGCCTTGCTCGTGAATCACCCCCGGGGGGTGACAGGGCTGGTCCCTGTCCCTCTCTGCACGGATGTGGATGAGTTTTGCTGCTCCTTCCCCTCTGCCCGGGCTCCTGCTGCCCCATCCCACCCCTCCAGACACCTCCGAGGGATCCCAAGGAGGGATTTGCAGCCTGGCTCCAGCCTGGATTTCATTTCCACGCTGTCAGCCCACGCCAGTCCCTCCTGGCCCAGGATTCCCGGTCCTGGCACCACAGCACCTCCCGTGCCACGTGCTGGGCAAAAGCAGCTCTGGACACCCGGGCCCCAGGAGAGCCCTGGGGATGGGCAGTGCCCCGGCAGCGCCCGCCCCGGGCTGAGGGAGCAGTGGGGGCTCGGCCGCAGCTCCGGCCGTGCCCACGCAGGACCAGCCCGGGATGCCCTGGGCACCCGCGGGTGCTGGGGTGGGGGTCTGCTCGCGGGACCAGGGGCTGCTTGGGCCTTCCAAGGGCCGATGGGACACAGACTGGGCAGCAGTGGGCTGGGGGAGACCCGGAGCACGATGTCCATGGGGTCGCCCCGGCCCTGATTCCCGGTAGCGGCTCCCCGGGATGCCCCAGCACACGGAGATGCCGCGGGCCCAGCGCCCTCCCCACGCTGCCTTTTATGGCCCTGCTGCAGCCAAAGCCCAAACATGGGCTGCGGGAACGGAGCCGGAGCCTCCCCGGGGCTGGCCCTGACACCCCCAGCTCGGGCAGCCGTGCTCAGGGAGCCGGGACCAAGCAGCAGAGAGCTCCGTGTCACAGCACCTCAGTCACCGGGGTCCCCAGGAACTCTACAGCTCATCCCACTCCTTCTGCCCCTTGCAACCCCCATCCCTGCCCCTCGCAGCTCCCATCTTGCCTCGGACAACCCCTCCATCCCTGCCTTGTGCTCCAACCTGTGCAGGTGTCACCCTGGCCTCCCCAAACCGTGGGGTCCCTGCAGAGCCCAGAGCAGCACAGCACGGCTGGCACCAGCTGGGGCACACACAGCCCTGGGTTACACCAGGGCTCCTGATCTTCCCTCCAGCACGAGGAACACAAACTGCCTGTGCCATATTTCCTGACTGCAGGCAGTAAATCCTCGGGGATCAGGACAGCCGTGGTGACTGCAGTGACAGAGCCCCATGAATCAGCCCTGCCCTGCAATCCTGGCTGCCTGGGCACAGCATCAGCATCGCCCTGGCACAGGAGACTCCCCAGCCCTCAGCAGTGCCAGGGCTCCCGGGATGGGCATCTCAGCCCGTGCCCAGTGCCAGGGCAGCTGCAGGGGAGTGGCAGAGCCAGGGCATGTGCTGGGGAGTGAAGGAGCAAGCTCAGGAAGCTCAGCATCTCTCATGCTGCCCAAGAGACAGCTGGAGTTCCCAGAACCTGCTCAGCATCCCCGGGGGAAAGCAGACAGCGAGCAGCAGCCTAAAAATAGCTGCCCAGGGCACACGCAGTCGCTTGAGAGAAGGGGAAGTGAAAAGAAAGATGGGCTGCAGCTTTCCAAGGAACAGCCCCCAGCCCTGCTCACTATCCATCCCCCAGGGGTGAATTGCAGTCTTTGCTGCAATGCCTTCACCTGAACATTCAACATGAGAAAGCATCCGAGGGCCAGGCACTGCCACCCCCAGAGCCCAGGACAGTGTCACTGCGGGATGGGACCACTGTGCCAGGCAGGAGGAGCAGGGCAGGATCCGGCAAGCCTTTGAGTCCCTTACTGAAGAGTTGGCTCTCCATAACCAAATCCAGGCAGTCCAAGGAAGGGCAGAGGTTGGAGGAGCCAGTCTAACCAGTCAGCTCCCAGTTGTGTCTCCCAGCTGTACTCACTCAGCACCTGTGGCTATTCCCAGGCTCACAAACCCGCTGTGAGCGGAGCAGCGCTCGGCCGGAGCCCAGGGCCTGCTCTGCCCCGTCCAACACATACAAGGGGCTCACATATCACCAGCCTTTGGCCTTATGGAATTCACAGGCCACAAAAACCTCTTCCAGGCCCAAGGCTGAGCTTTCTGCAGCAGCAGAGCGGCCTGTGCCGGGTGCGGGCGCTGAATCACCCCAACCATGGAATCAATGCCCCAGCCCCACAGATCAGCAGGAGCAGGGCCATGGAGCAGCCCCCACGGTGCCTTGGATTGAGGTTCTGCCCTGCAGAGACCAACAGCGTCCTTCCCCCAGGCAGAGCATCCATCTCCTGACAGGTTTAGTGCAGTTTGGCTTGGGTCACACTAAGCAGCTTTGGAGCACAGAGATCCAGTGACAGCGCAACACGTGGCAGACGGACAGCGTGGCCAGGAAATCTTCCTGAAACCTTTGAAAACATAAATGCTTGGTTTAATCCTCTGAGGGGATGGAGCGCCAGGACAGCCTGTGGGTTGGCGAAGTTGCCTCGCAGTCAGGGCTCAGCAGAACCTGCCGGGCGTGGGCAGGAAGCCGGAGGGAAGGGCTGCGAGGAGCTGCGCCGCTGCCTCAGCTCAGGTGCAGGGGTGGAAACGGCCTGACCGCAGAGCCGAGCACGCTTCCTCCCTCCGTCCCTCCCACCAGCGCCCTGCACGCCAGCGGAGCCCTGCGGAAGCCGGGGCGCCTCTGCCCGGTGATGCCTTTGGTGGCCGCCGCACAGCAGCTCTGCCGGAGGGGAGGAGGGCAGGGCTGCAGCCTCTCGGTCCCGAGCAGCAGCCCTCGGCTGGGTGGGGGCTGCACAGTCTGTCCGTGCATGGCAAAGCTGCCAGCAGCTCCCAGCTCGCTCCCCAGCAAGGATCCTGCAGCCATTCACATAAGGACAGACCCCAGCTCATGGCCCCACAGCACAGCACCAACCCGGCTGGAGCCACAGCTCGTGGTGCCACCGGCCAGGACCCCACAGCCCTGGGGATGGCCCCTGGGGGTGTCACAGCCCCCAGAGCCTGAGGGTCCCTGTCCCCAGGGCAGCACCTCCAGTGCCCGCAGCAGCTCAGCCCGGGGCTTTGCTGGGTGATCTGTCCATGTGCCAGTTCTGTCGTGTGCCATGCCCGGGCCACAAGGCAGGACATGTGCTGACAAGGCCCTGGCTGCTGCTCTTCCCACAGCTCCCCCAGCCGTCCCAGCCCCAAACAATTATCAGCTCTGTCTGTGGGTGATCACCGCTCTCATCGTCACTCTGCCCGGGGAGGGGAGGCCAGGGTGGCACCTCACGTCAGCACAACACGGCCTCAAACTGCTCTGCCAGAGGAGCTGGTCCCAGCCTTGGCAGTGCCAGGTGCCGCACAGACAGCTGTGGGAGCAGAAAAGCTCACAGTACCCACAGGTCCCAGCATGAGAGGGCTGCAGCTGTCCTCAGCTGTAATCTTTGCCAATCAATCAATCAATCTCTGTGCTTAAATAGCTTGGCATGACCAGCCCCATTTCCCCCGCAGCCAGGGAAGGCCTTATGGATGCTTCTCCATCCCAGGAAGCTTTGCTCGCCTGGCTGGGAGGCAGAAGAATTTGTGTGTGAGATGAGGCAGTTGGGCTGCACAGCCAGGGATGCTGTGCCCGGCTGAAGTCCCTTTTCCTGGGCTCAGCCCAGCTCCTGCCCAACAGGGAGAAATGGCACCGAGTGCCTGCAGGCTCAGCTGGAGCAGTGGCCATGGGGCCATCCCTGCTCCAGGAGTTTCCTCGCTGCCGGCGCTGCTAGGTGCAGCTGTGCCGGGGACACAGGCACAGACCCAGCCCTGATGGAGAAAATCTCATAATTACCCTCAGCTGCCGAGGAATGGCATCAGCTTAAGCGATAAGAGGGGGAAGAGCTCCAAGGACAGACCTCTCCAGGGCTGCCTGCCTCTGAGGGGGATGGCGAGGAAGGTGCAGGGCAGGACGGGGCTGAGGACGGTGTCGGGCTCCCTGCAGGGCCTGAGAAAGGGGTTCCTGTCTCCCTCTGCTCTAGGGGCTGGGAGTGCTTCCTGGTGCTCTCTGCCTGGTGTCTCAGGCAGCTTGTTTTGCTCTGAGGGTGTGGGGCAGGCAGGACCTGCTCCCAGCAGCTGCGTGCTGAGAGCCAGGGACAGAGGGACTTCAGTGCCTCTTCCCTCTGAATTTCTCCCGACTTGCCTGGCTCTAAGAAGATTAAAGACAGATGGTCTCTGAGGCTCCCTCACTGGCACCCATGCTTGAGGTTGTGGGGGGAAGGCACGGCAGAAAAGAGCCCCAGGGAAGGGGGTTATTCCCAGCCCAGTGTCCAAGGGATGGAGCATCCTGGGAACCTGCTCTGGAGGGCTGCCCTCCCTGTCCTGCTGGCTGCAGCTCTGCAGAGCTGTCTCTCCTTCCTCTGGGGCTGCTTCATTCATGGTGAGCTCCAGTGGTGAGGGTAGCGCAGCCATGCTCCCAAATCAGCTGCCCTGTGTCCCTGTGTCCCTGTGTCCCTGTGTCCCTGTGTCCCTGTGTCCCTGTGTCCCTGTGTCCCTGTGTCTCAGCCCCTCCACCAGCTACACAGAAACTGCTCCATTGTGCCATGTTAAACTGCTGTGGAAGCACACTCTGTGCTCCTGCAAGAGTCTTCCTCCTGAGGATTCTGCTCACAACCTCCTCTGGCTCATGCTGGAAGCAGCACCAGGAAAAAGTGTTCACCTAACACAGCCCCATGTGCACCAGCAGCAGCAGCAGCAGTGATGCACTTGTGAAGCCATTTAAACTTCCACGTGATGACCCAGTTCAGGGTGGTTTCGCCTCTGGATTTTCCCACTGCTGCTGCCTCGGGTGGGTGGTGGCAGCTCCAGACCTTGCTGCTGTGCTGGATTTTAAGGCCACCATAGTGACAGCCCCAGCCTTGAGTGCTTGGGCTCCTCATGGTGCCTTCCTAAGCAATACAAAATGCTGGGCACTTGGTGTCTGAGGACACCCGTGTGTGCTTCGTGGCACTGGATATTTTCCTGAAAGCTTTAAAGGGTGAACAGTTTTCCAAGGGTTTTTTTTTTTTGCTGCTGCCTGTTACACTGGGGGCAGGGCACGTGTCACTTCAGCTGCTGCAGTGAAAGTAGTGGGGATGCTCCGGGGGGTTTTAGCGCATGTGTTGGAGTAAATTCCAGCCCAGCTGCCAGACTTGACTCTTCCCTCACCATTTTGAACCAGCAGTCACTGAGCTTCCCCACACCAGCACTGGTGCTGAGCTGCAAGGCAGAGGGGCAGCCTGTATTTAGAAGGAGACAATAATTGCAAGTCAGATTTGCTTGTTCAATACTCTATTGACAGATTTGCCTTGGCAACCTGGAACAGGGTTTCATTGTTCACATCGTACTTCATGGCATCCTATTGATTGGATGGGTGGGTTTAGGTTTTTGTGGGTTTGCTTTTTTTGTTGTCTCTTTTTCCAAGCCTACCTACTCATCCTTTTCTTGTCTCTCTCCAGCATGGTGTTGACCTCAGCGAGGGCTGTGTCATAATCCATTTTTCAGACTGGCCACAACTTCCAATGCAAGCCAGAGCTGACAAAAGCAGAAGGGCAAATCCTGGAGCCCAGCTGGCCAAGGCTGCGGGCAGCCAGGTAGGGATGAATGGGGCCAGTGCCCTCCCCCCTGCTCCAAGGACATGGCAAAGTCAGTGCTTGGCCCCTCGCGAGAGTGGCCTTGAAGGAAACGCTGTAACTATTCATGAATTAACTTTCTGTTATTATTTGGTGCTCAGCCTGGCGTGCTCCTGGCTTTGCAGGCTGAGTAGGAACCGCCGGCCTTGCTGGTGCAGAGGGGAGGAAAAGGTGAGCACCCAAACCGCAGCCTTGGAGTCGCCTTGGTGGAGCTGGAGGATTACAGCTGGAAAAGAATTGCTGGTTTGAATTGCTAATAATGATACAGACTAATGAGCAGCATCAGAAATGATGGCATGTCTAATCAGTGCTGCTTGATGGCAAACACAGAGTGGGGCTGCAGGAGCTGCTGGCATACGGGGCCGGGGGAAGAGGAGCATCTTCCTTCGGAGGGGCAGCACCCACCCCAAGCAAGGCACTGCCACGGAGCTGGCTGGCTCTGGCTCTGGGGTAAGAACTTCATAAATAATGATGAAAAGAATAAACATAGACAGGCATCAGCTCTGGGTACATGGAGAGAACACGGCCAGCAAGTGTTTGAGGGGAAATTACCTTGGTATGGTTCCTAGCACCTGCAGGAATCCCATCTGTCTCTGGCTGTTCGAGGTTTTGTCTTACAGCTGCACCCCAGCAGCCCCAGCCCAGGATCAGGCACACGGGGGGCTGGAGCCCCCACCCCTCCACCCGGGACAGAGTTCTGCTGCTGAGAGCAGCAGCACCTATTGCTGATGCTCTGCAGAGAAAGAGGAATCTGAATTGTTGGCCAGGTGTGTGGTGAAGGGGAGGAATGTGCCTCGTACCTGTCTGATCCACGAGCAAAGCAGCAATGAACTGCCCGGGGCCAACCCACTCCTCTCTTGGCTCTAAAGGCAGTGCTTGGCTCCTGTTCCTTTTGCTTGGAAACCCTTTTCCTTGTCTCATCCCTGTGATATGCCCCAGCCAGTCAGGAAGAGGCAACAGTTGGAAATGCTTCCCACTTTCCTTATTTAGGCTGTTTTATGTGGTTCAAATAAGGTGTCCTCTTTGGGCCTGACAAAGAGAAAGATGTATCAGTTCATGAACTGCTGCTGCCTGAGCAAGGTAAGAGACAGAAAATCACCACCATTACCGTCATTATTGTGAATCATGTGCAATCAGCCCCGTAACAGAAAGCAGATGAAGATCCTGCAGGACCCCGAAGGACAGGAGCTGCTCCTGAGCCATGGGAGCCAGGGGCCAGGCAGTGATTAAAATGCTTTTAATATTGGTTTCCAGTGTTGTTTTACTTTTTATATATATATATGTATTATATTTCATCATCCTGCTCCTGAGGCAGGTTCTAAATGATGCCAAGGATGTCTTGACACACATTTATTTTTTTTTGTAAAAATTATGTGAGATAGATAGATAGATAGGTAGATAGTTGGATGCAGGCAACCAAACTCTGCACTCCTCATCGCCTATTCCTGACTGTGTCCTGGGAAGAGCAGAGCTTTCCCAGCCGGGTGGGATCCGGAGCTAGACTGCAGCTCTCCCCTCCCAGGCTGAGGAGGAATCGCACCAAACCGTGCTCGTCCCTGGGCATTTAGTTTTATTGCAAGCATTAGCGGTTTGTCTCCTCTGGCAACAGGAGAAGCTTGAAATGTCAAAGGGGAGGGTTAACAAACTCCGCTGGCATAAATTTCAATGAATGTATGTTTCTTAGGAAAACCGCTAAGTTTAAAAATAAAATAAAATAAAATAAAAATTAAATCTTCCTCTGTGTGTTTTCCTTGGGCTGCTGTTCACAATG
>VYXD01008744.1:0-105244 GCA_013397195.1 Hylia prasina
ATATATATTAAAGTATTTTTTTAAAAAATTATTCCTCCAATTCCTTTGCTATTGGTGCTGGCCCAAACACATCTTGCAGCTACAGGACCCCAAAACATCCAATAGAGGAATATTTACATGGCTCTGGAAAAAAAAACCCTTTTCATTCACACCATGCTACAAAGATGTCCATCTTACTAGGTAATGGCATGAATTCCTGGGCACACAGGGATAGGACATGGGAAGATTCTTGTGGTATGAGAGCCTCTAGCTTTGGACCAGATGGAACATGCAGCTTTACCAGTCATGGCAAACTTCAGCTGTGAAATACTTTAATCAATAAATAAACCAAAAGCCATCACACTGAGCCCCCAGTCATGCTATTTTTAGCTCCTTGTGGGAAATAAGCCCAGTGCCAGCAGTTTTCTGAGCAGTGCCTTAAAAACTCTGAGGCATGTGAGAGGAGAGGACCCCAACATCTCATATTTTAAGCAGAGAACCATCCCCCTGACCCAGGTAACCAAAGGCACAGAGAGTACATGAAATGTAACAATAGGGCCCATATGGTTTTCGTAATTAATAATGAATTCCAGTGAACTGAATTCAGTTCTAATTGGAATGAAAAAAATCTTTTTTATCCAATGAAAGGAGAAAGAGGGTTACAACTTTTTAAACCCACCCCTCCCAAGTGAATACACACACAAGTGTGCATAGATGAAAGGGACAAACAGGACCAGAGGACAGAGAAGACACAGAAAATGTAAATAAGGAGGAGGCAGGCTAGAGACCTCTGAAATACTTTCCAGATTTCCTGCCAGTAAACATCAATTGAATACGAAGCTACTGAAGTATAATTACCTCCTTGTCAATCCTTACATTAACATTTTCCTAACTCTTCAATGACAATCACTTCTTTCAACACTCCTTAATAACAATTCATTTACTTATCCTTTCACGGATGTGTAGGACTGTCAATAACTTCTCATCCTTAAAGCAAAACTGGGAAGCTGTGGATCAGAGATGGCTACTGAAACTGTATCAGATTTCTGAACAGCCAGAAATTTTCACAATGGACTTCCCACTTCTTTCAAACACTGGAATTTTTTTTTTAAAAGGTTACTTTATTCATTCTTTTCCCTTTCATTAATGAAAACTTGAAAAACTGCTATTCAAAAGGCAAATGTTATTATGGATAAACAAGCCTGTAAGACCCCTCCTCCCTGCATTTCCTTTCAAGCAGCTTACAAAGTACTTCTCACAAATATATGCAATAAAGAACACAAGACAATCCAGTTATTGTTCAAGCCTTTAGCACAGACAGGTTGCATGTCCTGGGCAAGTCACTTAGCATACACCAGTAAATGAAATACTAGAATGGTATCCACCTCCTTCAAAACACCAGGAAGAGTAAGGAAAGAAAAAAAGAGAGCATCAACTCCTACTTACTGGGTCAGAGCAGAACTAGGAAATAACATTTGTTCATGTTTTCCTTTTGAGTAACAGCAAACGTGATTAAAGCAAGCAATTCTGAATATGAAATACTAGCATCACATTATTTGGCACAGCACAGTCCTAGGACTTGTCTTTCCCCACTCCCACTTATTTTTTGTTAAAATCAAATTCTAGTCCTCCTGACAAGCTATCTTCAAAACACAAACCAAATGAATAGACTGCATGGGGCAAGGGTGCTGACTTATATCTAGTTTTTCTCCAGAGTTATCCTTAAGAACTGCAGATGCTCCTGAGCCAAGCTCCACACAAGGGTATTTAATCACAGAAGATGGTTGTTCACTGAAAAGCTGCCCCAACTGGTTGTGAAGGCTAGAGACAGCATGAACTAAGTAACCATATGACACAGAAGTGAAGCAAGACACAGAGAAGATTGTGTATTCAACCTTTTGGTGTGATAACCACAAACTCAGAAAGGAAGTCTGTATGCAGCCAAATATAGACCACGAAAGCATGAATTTCATCTAAAAAAAACCCCAAACAGTGTGATGTGAACTGTGATATAGTGCGATGTGAACTGTGCACCTCACTCAGTGAAGTAGTCATGCACAGCCCCAGCCTCTTACCAACAGGGTAAGGACCCTGGTTTCCTTGTGGTCTCATTATAACCACCCTGCTCTCAGTCCTGTCACATCTCAGGTGGCATATTTAGACCCTTCATGTGCAATGCCAGTATAGCTAGAGAAATATTAATACACCTAATCAGCTCTCAGCTCCTCTCTCAATCGATCAGATCTCTGACAGAGGTTTATCAGGGAGAAAAAAAAAATTTGGTTTTTTCTCCTAAAACAGGTGCCTGTAGGGTCATGTGGGAGAATTCCCATGTGAACTGGTAAAGATGTTTCCCCAGGATGATAGGGACAAATCTCTGGAAGTCAGCCTGTCCTCATGAAGCAAAAAAGTCTGTAAAACCCTCTGCAGAAAACGATTTCTGGTCTTGATGCACTTCTCCAGTGTCTTACCTCTGATTGATCTGGATGCTTAACTTGTTTGCCAGAGCGATGGACCTGATTATCAGGAGTACTAAATGACCATCAGTGCTCATCATCTTTAAAAACACAACCAATACCATGCTGTTGGGACAAAAGCTTTCGCTAAATCTTACAATTTCTCTTCATCCTTCATTTGTTACACGTAAAATAATAATGCCGATTAATAAAATCCTTACAAGAGGAGCTGAGCAATGTTGTGCAGCAGTATAAAACTTCAGCATTAGTCGTGCAATGAACTCCTCCAGGGAAGAACTTTCTTTTCTGTGTAGATGTCAGAGACACACACCTAAATAGTTAAAGGTTACCTCAAAGAAATAGAACTTGATAGGCATTTTCATTTAAAGACCTGCAGCCAGCTCTCACCTCAGACTTGTGCTCTTGTTGAAGTCAACAGCAAAACTGCCACTGACTTCAGCAAGAACAAGGTCATGGTCCTCCTGCGCTGCTGACTGGGTGATAGCACAGCCATAGGCCCTGAATTTAAAGAAGAGAGAAATCAATACACAGCCTACAGCTGTCTGGTTACATCTCCCCAGCTACCCACAGACTCACACTGGGGACTTCAGTTAGTTTGCACTTTCTGGGCTTTCTGGACAAAAGGTTCACGTGACAGTGTGTGACACATTAGGCTTTATCTGGACTCTCAGAGGGGTTGTAGCCAAGAGACCACTGAGATAAACACGATTGCCAGCGTCTGGGTGTCCTGCTGAGGAGGCTGTTCCTTGTGCATTATATGCCACCCACTGGGAGCACACAGACAAATATAAAGCTCTCTTTTATGGAGCAGCTAATGTCAACAGTGGTGCCTGCACCACATGACTCGAGATGTCAGGGGAATCCAGTCCAAACACTTCCTGTGTTCCACAGAAGAGGCGTAAAAAATCAGACCAGACGACTGCAACGATTTGGGTATCTGCTTCCATTCATGTAAAACTAAGCACAAAGCTTGCCCTCTTCATGTTCAAATACAAAAGTAAGTTGTGCTTTAGAAGGAAAAAAAAAAAGAAAATAAGAATGAAATAAGTGCTCATCTGTATGAGCATTTGTAGAAAAAAACGTAGGTCCTCTCTTGATAAAGATACATTCACACATATACAAACATGCATTTACGTAAGGGGATCTTCATCTTCTGCTTTACAGAAAACTGACTTTAATTTACAGGAATTTCTGTTGCTTTCAGACACTTTTGAAAATGCCTCATTACATGTAGTGTTTCCTTTGCTTGGCATCAGAATATTATAAAACCAATAAAATCAACAGCAATCCAGAAATAGAAATGAATCTTCTATACTGCCAGCATCAACTATCCTTTGCCTAAAAAACACAACTGCTTAACAAATGAGCATTTAAATAAGCTTTTACTAAACGTTAGCACAAACTGTTAAGCGTGCATTTGGTAAACTTTGCACTGGGATTTTAATTGAAGCCATCAGCCATTTAAACTGCATTGTTGCTGCTTCTTTTTTCCCTCCATACATCAGCTTTCTCTCTCCTCAGCCTTGAGTGAAGAGGCAGATTTGTCTGAAGCTCTGGCCAAAGCCAAAAACCAAAGCCAGTTCCATTTCCTGGGCTGGCTGTGAACAGAGTTGACGGCAGGGAAATACACCCATGCACTTTAAGGATGACTTCGGGAGCATCAGTTCCTTGGCTCCACTTCTGGCAGCTGAGAGCTGGATCATCCAAAACCCTCCTGAACATGCAAACACACGCAGTGTTGGCAGAGAGACATCCAGTGCACTCAGCAGAGGCGGGTTCAGGGAAGGAGCAAATAGGAAAGCTCATGCTCACAGTCAAAAGCAGCCAGTTCTCTCTCATTCAGCCCTGGAAATTGGCAAAAGCAATACAGTATTTCCCTGCTCGTCGTTTTTCTTTTCTGATGAAACTTTCCCCATCAATCCTGCAGGTATAAATACTGCTGTATAATCCACGGCAGCTGGTTAAGGGCAGTTTCACTGAAACATATCTGGAGGACTTTTGCCAAAAAATGTGTCTTTTTTATCTAATCATAACAATGACATTCTTACTGTGTTCAAATATGACAATACTACATCAATGCTTGCTAAACATTATTCACCAGATAATTCAGGGCAGAATAACAGAGAGGAAAAACTTCAGTGAACTTCAAATACACTGACTGCAAAAGCTATCCACATGAAGGCAACATGCAGAATTTTAAATAAGGAGCTACAGAGGTGACTTGGGGCAAATCTATCATGTTGGGATGCACCAAACAGACAATCCTTTAACTAATTAAAACCAAGACATTTGATTCTTTTGCAAATGTTAATCATCTCTTTTTGAAATGTTAATCATCCAAGTAGCAAACTGTTTACATTTCTGTCAAAAATTGAAATATATTGCCCCAAACTTTAAAAATTCCGTATTAGCTATACCCATCAAAAGACCAGAACTTTCCATCAAACACTGTCTGCAGAGGAGCGAGGAGGTAAATTAGGCAATGGTAATTTAACGATCAATCCTTGTCATTTCAGAATGACAGTACTATTTAGAAAAAAGTGAAAGGAAAATAGATTAAAGTGCTAAAATAAAGACGCTTTGTTCATCTGAATAAAACATTTGTAACTCTGGTCTGAGAGGTTACTTTCATTTGCAGCCAGTTTGATTTGCCACTCATCTTCCTTTGGGAATCATTCTGTTTCAAGTGCAGTAAGAGATTATTTATTTGCATAAGCCAACAGAGGGTTATTCTTTCCTCAAAAAACGGAGAAATGACATTGCTATACAAATGAAAGAAAATGTTAACAACTCCTGAAAGTTCTCATAGGTGATTAAAGGCATCAAGCCACATAGCACTAAGTGATTAGCCCTGATGTGGCAGATATTACATTTTAAGCATAGTTGAGCTTTTGCACTGTTTCTCCAGCTAGTAATAAAATTATTTTTCAAGACATTTAAGAAATATTTGATCTTCAGAAGAATGTTTTAGACTAAGAGCAGAATTTACTACACTTCATTGAAATAACTTTTATAAATGATCAGGAAATAAGTAGCATCCCTACCCATTTATTTAGAAATTAATCTTGAAGGAGGAGAAAGTCAAATTGAAGCTGATCTTTGATATTATCATGTTTTTCCCTATTTCTGAGGCAGAGCTAAATCACATCACTGAGCGAGCTGTCACCCATCTACTGTTGCCAGGCCTTCAGTCTGTGGACATCCCTACTGCACTTTGTAATTACAAACATTAAGGGTTTCTCCTTCAGAGGAGCTGACTCCCACAGAGTCTCTCTGAAGTCTCCAGAGAAATCTGGTTTCCTGGAGCAGACCTGGACACTCACGACCAGCACCTGCAGCAGCAGCAGTGTGAGCCCACAATGGAAACATCGGGTACTCGCTCCATACCAAACAGGCTTTGAAAGCCAATCTAACAAAAAATGTCAACCCAGAGCCTTCTGCTCCTCTTCTTCTGACCTCCTTGGAACATTCTTTCTTACAAACCTTTTCACGAGCTTCAACTCCATGTATTTCACCCTTTCAATTTACAATCACATTGGTAACTGCACAGCTGGAGCCAAATTTGACCATTAGCTTTACCATTATGCCATCCGTGCCCTTACTCCTATCCCATACAGCTGAAAAACCCTCACCTGACCAAACCAACCCTCCCCAGCCTCAGAGGAAGGCAGCTTTTCAAGCACATCCACCAAGACCACACAGGGAATCAGCTCCAAAGCCAAAAGTCTTGGAAGAGCCCGGCATTACAGAAGCCTCATGCTCATAACAAAACCCAAAAGAGAACCCAAACCTCCTCCAGCTGAGATGCTTCTGCTAAAGAGCAAATTTTAAAGACAGTAGTTTTAAAAACAGTAGTTTTCTGATAGATTACAACTAAAAGTGTAGCACTGCCTGTTCAAAGCTGAGACCAGCCCCTTGACTTCCACTGGGAAGTCTGTGCCTGGCAGAATGCAACACTGCAGGACAGCACTACTGGGAGCAGTATTCCAGAGATTCCTCTTTCGTTTCCAAAGGTGCTGGCAATTCTTTTTCATTTTTTTCCATATCATGTAGACTATTATTCCCCTCCTGCTAAGTCCTAGGAATTCTGCTCCTCCTTTCAAGTACAGATTTTTTCATAGAGTAAATCTCTGAGTAATACTTCTCTACTTTTAGGTCCCTGGCTGAAGATGTACCATTGCTGTTCTTTGGGCTTCAGAATAAAAAAGCAAGTCTTTCGCTCACTAATTTCTCTAGGCATGTTTTCCACACCAGAGAAAATAAAACTTAGATTTTAAATTGTTTCCTCACTCACGCCAGGTGAACATTAAAATCTAAAAAACTGGAAGACAGTAGGGTACGAGTACGAGCTTAGATTAAAAAAAATTCAAAAGATCATTTTCTTTGCAACTAGTAAGAATAAAAAATAGGGAAAGAAAAAGAGGCAGGGGTTGAGAATATTAAAAGTCATGGTTGCCACCTCCTAACTCACCCAGGGCAAAAGCCAAAACAATTATGGAGAGACATATGTCGATGGCAATAAAACAATTACTTGCATTCTGTGCCTATTTTAAATATTAAGTGTTAGCAGCATGTTACTTAGAAAATTAAAAGCCTCCAAATTTTAGTTTCAGAATGTATGAATAAAGCATTGCATATGGAGCGCAGTCAAACCCAAACATTTCTTTGTTTGCATTTTGAATATCTATAATATCATATAACCAAAAGTGTACAGTTTAGAATGGGTCTAATACTGTAACTGATGAGTAAAATTTGGCATTGAGGATGACCATTTACATGCTAAGTCTGATTGTACACTAAAATAAGCAGATGTCTAACAGCTTATCTTTTAAATATCATATACTACACACATAAATGCAAGTGCTGGATCCAATTTAACAAGATTTGTGGTTATGAACACATGGACACCACAAATCCAGCATGAATGGTAAGTTACAGTCCAATGCAGTTCCAGCTGGCTAAGATATAAACATTTCTTTCCCAAACTGCAGTTGCTAGTAAAATCAGTACAGAAAATTTCATTATACCTACAGCAAATGCTTGTTTGACATTTTACTCTTTCCTAAAGCAATGCAGCTCTCCCCCAGGAAGAGGGAACAAGATGATAATACTCAGGACCAACTTCAGCTTCACTTCCTCCTCTTTCAATATGGATGAAAAATACATGGGCATGCTACTTGTTTCTTAATCTTATATTAAAGAAGATTTAAATGAGGGATACAAACTTCTGCTCTTAGTCTGGAATGTGCTTGTGAAGCTCAAACAGTTCTGTTGTGTCTTCAAAAAAACACTGGGCTGAGCTAGAAGATGTCTGGAGAGCAGGTCTGTGACTGAATTTGATCTCACTTTTATTCTTTAGCACAGCAAATACGTGTGCAGAACAGAGAGGTGGAAAAGTGGTAACTCAGGTGAGGGAAGGATGTGTTACTGCAGCGGTCAAAGCTCATTCAGGCTTTCAGAAACAAAAGCAGCACCAATTACTCCTGCATGCAACGGGCATAACATTGTCTTAACTGCCTTAATGTAATGAATAATAATTAATTTGCACACTGGGACCCATGCTGAAGCTGAATCCAAAGTGTTACAAAAGACACGTTGCCCAGCAAAACTGATGTCATGTTAATTTTCTGCTGAGCATCTCTTTAGGAAAAGCAAAAATTTCCCAGTTTACAGTGAACATTTCTTACTTTGTTGATTGCACTGTACCTGTAAACTGCAGCACATTGAACATTAATTTAATCACATCAGCACAGGCCAAGTGACAATGACTGATCTTTGGTGTTAACTTCTGGCTGTTCCAATACGTATTTAAAAAAATGCCACCACTTTATTTTAGAAGGATTATGGTGCTACTGCAAGCCATCCATATTGGCAAAACCACCAATAACTCAAGGGTTCGGTACCCATAAAACAAATTAATTTGTGTTTCATGGTTATATAAGAAATCCTTGTGAAATACTGCCTAACCCAAATTTAAGGAAGAGAAGTTAAATATTTATAAACAAGGCACACTGGAAGCCCAGGAAATCCTTATGGAAGACATACTCCAACGTGATTGACTATTCATATACAGAGTATGACATACGATGGAAATGAATAAAAAATAAACAACATCCTCCATTACTCCCAACATCTGCAAAGCCTATTTTAAACTTCCTAAATTACACAGATGCAATGGCATGGAGCTCTTAAGCCTGGAGTGCATGTTGATGAGATGGCATTTGTGTTTCTGGGATCCTGAAGTGAACAATTAAAGAACACACATTTCTGTATCACAACTGAACAAACCCAGAATTTTAGTGTTTTTAATTGTCTGAGCTGTATATCTGTGAGACAAATTAGCAGCTTGCCAGCAGTTCGCCAGGATATCTTTACTACCTCTATTTTAAAAGATCAATTAAATTTAAACAAAATTAAGTAGATTGTGGCTGAGAGGTTACAAAAAAATTATTTAAAATTAATGAATTCTTTAAAATACACATGAACATGGGGATAAGCAAAATTATGATAAGCAACAAGGAACAGCAAAACCAAAACAAATTACACTAACTTCAGAGGTGACTTATTCACATCTGGGAAAAAAAACCCACCAGGTTTTACAATCTCATTTNAACGCTATAATCACAAAGACACTACTGTAGAGAACTAATGATTTTATTAATTTTTTAAAAAACCATTTAGCCCTCACAATATACAAATAAGAGGTTTTCTCCATTCTCTCCTCCTTTTTTTCAGTTCCCCTGATGTGAAATCCAAAAAAAGAAAAAAGAGAAAGGTACTGAGAGGGTGAAATGAATGCATATCAATATGAAAAATAAAGAAACACTGCCAACAGAAGTTGTTCCTTCACAGCCCAGAGTCAAGAACTGCACGCTCTATCCTGCTAGGTATAGGGGTGTTGGAAGGCACCACCTGGAAGAGGAGGAGAGAAAATTCTCTGTGGAAACAAGTTTTTGGGAAGCCCAGGGTTCAAGACCATGCAGGAGGATCACTTAAGTTAGATGTGCCTGGATGTCTCGATGAAACAAAGTCCAACAGAAAAGGCAAAAATTCCCCACCTGTCCAATTCCACCAAGTGGCTACACGAATGCTATCACAAATGAGTACATCATGCATTACAGAAGAAGCACTGCAAAAGCTTTGTAATAGTTTCAGAAGTGAGCTCCAGTGATGCCTTTGCTTGGCAACACAACTGAATTTTCATTTTTTAAATCTAAATAATCCCTTTGCCACTACAGTCATTGATCCAGCTCAGTGTTGCTCCAGACAGGTCATAACAAAAAGACGGCACTTTTGCTTATTAAGTACTTCCCTCCTTAAGTCTTTTCACTCACAAGGAAACAACTCCCCAACCAAGACAATCCTCTTTTTCTGTAAACGTCAATCTAAAACTAAATGTCTACATCTGAAAGAAGCAAGACTAGAAACTAAATTATTTGTCAAAAATCACTAAAATTCTTTGTTAGAAAATATATTGGGGAATTGAAACTAGGTGACCTTTAAGGTCCCTTCCAACCCAAGCCATTCTATGATTCAATGATAATTTAGCACTACAGAGGATTGAGTACCCACAGAACACTACAGGACTCTGAAATCAAAGTCCAGGTCAAACACCCTTCTAAACCAAAGAAAATTTCAGTGCAGCATCTTTGCTCCATGTGCTGTTTGTCTCCAAAATGTAATGCTACTATGATGTCATTGTAAGCATCAGAGCTTTAAGAGCCTGACAGAAACACTGGTTTCAATTTCACTCTGGATTATTATTTGGAAAGCATTTAGGAAAATATAATGAGCCCAACAGGAGGCTAAAGATCTAAGAGATCCTGTTGTCTGCCTTTGCGAGAAACCACAAAATCTTTAGCTCGAAGCTACTTGCATTACACTTTCCACTCTCTCTTCTTGGAATGGTTTCTCATTTTCCATACCCCATTTCTATTGATAGATTTTTCCATTCAGTAAACAAGGAAGCTGCTACTTATTTAGAAAGTGACCTTCAAGGCTAACAAGAAAATCTACAGCTAACAGACACAACAAACCAACACAATCCAAGAACAAGTGTACACACAGGAATTTTTTTCCTAAGAGACAACCCAACACCATAAATATTGTTGTCACAGTTGTGACAAGGCTTAACAGAAGCCAACCTGTAGGTTGACAAACCACTCAAGAAAATCCAGTACTGTATTCTTCCTGCTCTAGAAATCTCATGTCCATGGGGAGGACTACAGAAGAGACAGCCCTCTGGGAAGAGGCACACCTGCATCATCATCATCATCAGGTTCATGTTTTACCCTTAAAGCAGATCAGAAGTGTTCAGGCCCAGGTTGGATGGGATTTGGAGCAGCCTGCTCTGCTGGAATTCCTGACCAAGAGTAGGGGGTTAAACGAGAAGATCTTTAGGGTTCTTTCTGAGCCAAATCATTCTATGACTCTGTGAATTAGAGGGAAGGTGACTGTGTTGAAAGCAGGTGAAGGGCAGGACCAAGGACAACATGAAAAGAAGGAATCTCTGAAGAATTCTCAAGTGAGAAACGTGATCAGGGAATGCAACAGCTCTTGAGTTTTTTGTTTTCACACCTATTCCATCCAAATTTGTCTAACCATTTTCTGGGTGAGTTGATACCAAGTTGTTTTAATGCAGGCATGAAGGCAGCATGATCTTCCTGCTTCACCAGCTCACTGTGTCTCCGTGTTCCTGAACAGCAACGTGCCCTGACATATATGAGAACAGATCTGGTCATACTTCCAAGGTCTGCACTGAGCTGATGAACAGCAAGCTCACTTGCAAGAAATGAAAATGCAAGAGGAATGATTCAATGCACAGAATCAACAGTGCTCAGAAAGTGCTCTAAGTCCTGTAACTCTACTGTCGTAGGAAATGGCAAAATGAAAATACTCAAGTGGACTTACTAATTTAAAAGGACTCAAAATTCCTGGCTGGAGCACAGGGAGAGGTAACATTTTATTAATCCTCTTTCTATTAATTTTACAGATTTGGTTATATGAGTGGAGCCTATAACTGAAATTGTTTCTGTGGGCAAATTAACAATAATATTTTCTTCTACAAATCAAGCATCATGCATTAATGTGGAGATTATTTTTATATTTTAAAACAATGTGCACTACAAAAAAAAAAATACCACCTTGCAAGAAATTCTGGGGCCACACAGCCAGTGCTGCTGTAAGGTCTGTTAGTCTTCAGCAATTAATTATATCTATCTGTATAATATCTGTATTAATTATGTCTGTATGTATCTAAAAATCCCAAACCTAAAACTTTTAACAGAGAATGTCCACTAGAAGTATCTGCCAAAACCAGCAAAAAAATAGTTTAAAAGGCATAACTGAGGCTGGGAGTTAGAATACCTTAAAATATAAATGTGGATGATAATGTCCTGAGGTGCCAGAATGACTTTTTCTTTTTTTTTTTAAACAGAAGAGAATGTATTATTATGGATTGCCAGAGGGACACATGTAAGACCAGACATCTAAGTAGACTTTCAGAGCCTTAATTACAGGATTTTCACACATAACAAGACAAGCAGCATCCCTTCCAAAAACCAGCTTTGACACACTGTAGCCAGCTTTGTAAAAAAGCAAACAAAAACCCCACAGCGGTTCCACGGTTCGTTACAGACACATTTCTACTCCCTTGTAAACACCAAGTTACTGGAACTAAAACCAAATGAAGACATCTCCAAAACGTCGGTCTTGAAGTGCCACCAACGCGGTTGGTTTTTGGGGAGCTCCAGGGGCTCTCCAGCTGTGAGAAACCCATCCCAGGGCTGATCCACCCTGGGAGGAGGCAGGGGCTCCTCCCCACGGATGCTCTCACCTCGGATCTCCCCCTTTCCTGCAGCACTGTGGCACGAGTACGACACCACGTTGTCACGAAACCAAACCCAAAATGCAAGCAACAGCGACTTTATTAGCACTGACTGATCCCGGGGGTGATAAACACCTTTGTTTACTCCTGCACCGGCAAAGCTGGTGGTAAAAGGGAAACCGATCAGACTGTTAAGTGGCTGAAACTCGCATTAAAAGTCAAACGATAACATAATCCCAGGAAATTGCCAGCACATAGAGATGGAAAGTGCTGCAGTACCCAGGGCCACGCTGGCATCTTGCCAACAGCCTGAGGGTCAAAGCTGTTATTCTGCGTGTATATCTGCATAAATTTACATCTGTTTTGCATAACAAGTAACCACAGCATTAAATACACTTTACCCAGGCACCGTCCTGGACTCGTTTACCCACTCTTGCAAGAGCACAAGGCTGGTGATTGTCTTTAACTTCCTATATAATCACTAATTTGGTTTTACAACGCAATCTTCTGGGAAGACTCAGGATAACACCACAGGAATGCTACTTCTCAGCTTACAAGGATGTGTGCAAGAGGATCAGTGCAACCAACTGGGATAGACTACTCGTTTATTTTACCTGGAGTGCAGATCCCTTTCTCCTATGTGTAGCAACCTTAACTGCTTTTCTGCTTTACTCCTATGGCTCACCCCAAATCCAAGTTTGGATTCAGATTTTCCATCTTTTTGTACAGAAAATCTTCCTATCAATATTCAGGGAAAAAAACAAAATAGCAAAACTTTTTATCAATCCTCCCATGGACAGAAGTATAATCATAACTATGGTTTATATGGTTATATGCAGTCATGCAATCACATATAGATGTGCTGGAGAGCCAGAAAGCATTCCCATAGTAAGAGATTAAGAAAGTAATCACATAGTTTCCTGGAATAAAAATATGGATGTACCCTCACATCATGACACATTAGCACAATCAGTTTTTCTGCAGCTACAATCTGAGTGATTGCTTTCAACGGATTTTGTGGGACGTTTTACTTTTTGAAACTATCAGAGTCCAAATATGTCAAACTGCAAACTATGCAAAAATGTGAGCTCTCTTATGTTTGCAAAATGTTGTACAATTTCAGAAAGCAACTAAACCTGAGATATGCATAATATTTTCTTTTAGAAAATATTACCCTTTCCCACATTTCTCGACTTCCCTCTCAATTCATCTCTTATACTCGTCAGCCAGAAATTCAGGATTGGCTGTTTTGTAAAGCTGTCCAGCTCACTCAGAAATTTCCCATATATAAAAACAATCCAATGCTTTCTGATATTATTGCAAAATAGGAACTAATTATCTGGAATGAAAGAGTAAAGACTTGCACAAACAGCAGAAAACAGCAGGGGAGCTATAGTCAATCTGCTTCAGACTACACACTTGAAAAATCTGAATTTAAACTAATTTCCCTTCCTAGTTTACATGTTTGAGGAACACCTCCAAATTCTGGGAAATCAAACTTCTATTAAGGATTAAAAATTGCAATTCTGAAGAAGGATCAGACTGTCTTTACAGTCCAGGTCGGTCTGCCCTGCCTGAACCCATCCTGCAAAAAGAGACACCAAATGCCAAACACGCATTACATCCTTCAGAACATTAAGCCTAGGCTATCATTTTCTCATTCCTTCTTCTTTTTATGCTGGAAGTCTATTGGATTTTGTTTAGAGACTCTTCTGAAAAGCTCAAAGTGTTTTCACACTCCCTTTTGCTTTGCAAAACAGCCAAGTGACAAAGTCAAATCTCTTCAGAAATCCTGTAATAATAAACTGTGGATACAGAAAAGAGGTTGGGAAACTTTGAAGAGTAACAGATGTCACGTTTAAGCTTCCAGGTAATTAGACAAATACAATCAGAATTTTTTTCCCTTAATTTTTAAAGACAGTTTCAGACACTATGTGTAATAAGGTAATTGAAACACTTTACTTCTCTAAACATATTGCTGTTGGGAAATGAAACTGATGCATCTCTGTACAAAACCACATGCTTTGCCACACTGCCATACATTTCCTTCATCCCTCCAGTCATTTTCTTCTCATCTTCCCAGCTACACATCTCATCAGCATCCGCTGCCAACGTGTACCCATCACAAACTCCAGCTATATTACCTCAGAGAAGTTTATCAATTCCATATGCTTCTTTATGCTCTCTGCAAACAATTACAATGACATTTGTCTGGAGAACCATCACATTTACCATGTTAGCACAGCTCTGCTCAAGCAGACTGTTCCTCTTTTCACTTCCAGCCCTGTATTTTAAACCAGAGGAGATGCCTCGATGCAACTGCAGACGCCCACAGCAGCAGCAAAGGGTTTATTTTCCTTAATGTTAACCTATATAAATACATAATCTGGGTACTTGGTTTTCTTCTGACTGCTGCCACTGAAGGCAAGGCAAGGGAGGGAAAGGGCGGGTGGGGGGAAGATAAACCCTTGAAGGCTGATGGTTGGTAATTTCTTCTTGTACGTACACGGCAAGAGACGCAAAAGGCAAGCTCGCTGGAATTCAATCTCATTATCATCCATTTCCACCCCAACTCCATCTGTCTGGATGCAGAACTGACACTTATCTGAGCCGTGTCAGCCCCCTGCAGCCCAGCTGCACTTGCAACATTCACAGATGTTGCAAATTGGGCAGCAGCATCCACAGCAGAGGCAACGCTGCCCAGCCCGCACCGACACAACTGGGATTCCTTATCCTCCCCAAACCCAGCTGCTCAAAATCTTCTGGAATACTTCTGTCACTGTCTGGGGGAGCTGTCAGAGAGTTAGAGACCGTGTTTGAGAATGGAACATGGCGCAGTCTGATTGGCATAAAAGCCCAACAGACTGTCAGGGGAATGGTTTGTTCTTCTAAAGTTGTCACTGTATCATTTGTTTTTGGAATACCTACACCACTAACAACTATCATCTTCTTTAAATTGTCTTGAAAGGTATAATAACTCACTTGATTTGGAATATCTTTTAGAAGGAAAAGAAAATAGATACATTATTTGTGAAGCAGCATATATCTGATGACTTTGATCTGTGCTGAGGCAATACCCTTCACGGATAAAAGCTGTTAAAGAGGAGGAGTCATCAGATGAGTATACACTATCTAGCAGCTTTTTGAAAACACATTTCTACTCAATTAGCACTTATAGTGATAGATAATTTTAGATATTAAAGCACTGAACTTTCTGTTGTCATGCTTTCATGCTATGAAATCCTCTTCAATTAAAGCAGAACCTATCCAAAATGTTTCCCTAACACATTTTATGTATTTTTCTCTGCTTAAAGCTGTCAGCTTACCTACATTAATACACAAGGCAGAGGCTGAAACACAGGTTATTTATTCAGCTGTTAAACTCCTGCAGAAAAATGAAATTACAGAATGGCATGGGTTAATGTATATTGTAGAGCTATAACACAATAGGGGACATATTGCTCTTGATGAGGTTGTCTTGCTCCAGGAACTGGTTGTGTGATTCAGTCTGAGGCATAAGAAGAGATGGTTCAGGATTCCTGACAATATTTTATCTGATGTGAACTTCGAATTGCTCATTATACAAACATATTTATACTGTTTTAAACTGGGGTTCATTTTGGAGGGGGGTGGTTTTGGAGGGGTTCTAAGTGCTGTAAAACCACACAATAAATAACACACACTCCTGCAGAGGATACAACTCAGCCACACATGTGCTTAGCATACAAGTCTGCACAGATGCTGACCCTTTATCTGGGTTACGCTTTGCTTTTCATTTTGATCATTTCTGACTGTTTATATGAAAGCTGAGAAATATATTTAAAAATAAATCCTGACACATTTCTCCACTATCTGTGGCTGTGCAGTTTATGTGCAGATGAAGCTCGTTATGAATACATCCAAGATCAAGAAGTGCTTATGGAAAACATCAGCAGATCAGCCCTTAAAAAGAAACAGCCTGGGGTAGCAGGGGCTTTTGTGATTGTCAGAAGATTGGTAAACTGAAACACTTCAGAACAATTATTTCTTTCCCAACCGTAATGAAGTTTGCCCCTTAAAATCAGAACTTCAGTCATAAACCAACTTAAAACCTGTGTAACAGTCTAAATCCAAATCCCAAATACCACAGGCTTTCCTGACAATACTGGCTGTATGTGACCTGCAAACAAGATGCAGACTCTAAACAATTCAGAAAAGAATTGATTTATATCACATCCCTTCTCCATACAGTGTGCATTTATGCAATTTTATGAGTCTGTGTAACATTAGCCTTTTGGCAACTGTGTACAGATACATCAGTATATTTATTTCGGAAAAGGTGTTTTTTTGTTGTTGATAACTCTGGGTATCATCTTCCCTATCTCTTTTTATCTCCCTATTTGTTACCTGCAATATTGAAGTCAGAAAATTCAGTAGTCTTATGGGAGACCAGCTATGTTGTATGATCGATTTGAGAGAAAATGAATACATCACTTTTCGAATTTTTATACCGACAATAATAATGTTGAAAATAAAACTGCTCCTCTGACTCTTCCTTGTACTTGCCCACTTTCTTCTAAAAAGGTTCTCCTGATGTGTTCTGTGTGGCACCTCTTAACAGGATGGACATCTTCCCTGATCAACTCCGATCTGTGTGTTCCTTGAATCCTCCTCTGATTGTTCAGTTATGCTTGTAGGGAAGTGACCCCGCCCTTTATCACACATGGTGAGACTAAACTCACAAGTACCTCTCTCAGAAAGAATGGGATCCACTCACCAGTGGACCTGCCTGAAACTGTGAGATGCCATGTCAGATTTTCCTACATCTCACCCCAGCAAAGTCAGTTCTATTTTTGAAGGGCATCCTTCCCACAGCTGAATTCTTTACATCATGTAAGCCACATGTGCACGGGTGCATAACAAGAACAGAAATTTGCATCCTTTCTACAGCTGCCTGTCAGCTATTTTCAAAATGTCTTTGGAGTTGACATTGTTTTCCTGCACCCAGTGATAAACTATAATGGACTTCGATTGCATATCCCTTTCAATACATATTATGATCAAGTAGCATGTTCACAATATTCTCTTAAAAATGCTGTGGAAGTTTTGGACTTCCAGTCATTACATACTCAAGAGTAGGGTTTGCAGAGAAATCTTAGGTATTCCACTCCTGCCTCCACAGACATCACAGAATATTTCAGTTTATTTGACTAACCACTAACACTTCTTTTTCCATATGAAACCATGTCTTATGTATACTCAGGAAGTGACAATACTGGCAGTATTTTTTTTTCTCTTCATTTTGGTTTTCTCCTGCACTGTTTGCATTAGCATTTCTTTCACATGAATGTTCACAGCCAGCCAGTTCATTTGAATTAGTTGTGCAGCTTGTCTTTTTGTGCTCTGCTACTTTTTCCATCAGCTTTTCCACTGAACTTTCATTTCAAGATCAATAGACTTAGTTTACTGCAATGCAAGATTTTTCCTGCTTCTGCCACTGTCATTTTAGTCACCTTTAGTGGCTTACAAATTCAGCCTCATTTGGTGAGACTCAAATGGCGTAAAAAGGCGAGATACGAATGCAAAGTGTTATTTTCTTTTTAATAATATATTATGAATACAAGCCTTAAAAAGGGGCAGAGTAGCTAATAGCTGTGCCCTTCAGTAGAAAAAAGGATTTATCTAATATATTCCTTCACAGCCCCAGCAGAGTAGCCTTGAGTTTATTTGACTAAACCTCATCGGGACTGATGCTACTATGAGAAAAGCAGTAAAATTCAAGTATAAAATTTGAAACCATTCTTCCTCTTTTATGGTTTATACAGGTGCTCTCCTGCATGACTGTAATGATACAGCAGAAATTCCCATGAAGCCCATCTGACTATAGCATTAACTTCCCCCAAAACCCAAACCTCATAATGAAAAGCAATGGCACTGGGAAAAATCAAGGCGTTAGAAAAGATTTTAAGAAAAGATTTTTTTAAGCCAAAAATGGGAAAGTGCCATATTCATTCTGACCAGAAGAAGACTTCTTGCCTTTTTCCACGCCCATCCCTTCTGTAGAACACAGTGAGTAACAAAACATGCTTGGTAAAGAACTGAGAGTTAAAGTCTGATACCACCTCCCTCCCAACAGCAGAGCACCTAAAAATCAATTGCCTGAAAACTAATAGGGATCCATTTAGTTACTGGAATGGTTTTGCATTGATTTCTTCCCTTATCATCTTTTGTACGTTAGCAGGTTAGCAAAACTGAAGACAGCACTGCATGTCCAAAATTGCTGCTTCTTTTGTTATCTAGAAAACCAGCTGATTTTTTTATTTTTTTTTTTTTTAAGCCAAACCAGACTGAACTCAAGGCTCTGCTATGGATAAGTTTGGGGGTTGTATTTGTTTTTTCTTTAAGACTGTATTAACGTGAAAAAGTAATCCACACACATCAAAGGCAGCCCTGCCTTCTTTCACACGAGTTTCCATTCAGGCTGATGTTTGCTGGCCCAAAACCCCAGGCCCTTGTGGCTGCTGGGCAGGGGTGATTTAATTTGCTGGCCAGGTGGAGTGGCACAGGACTGACTGATCAGCCTGAGCCAGCACAGAGGGGGCTCACCCTGCACTTGCAAGGTCAGTGGCCAACAACCCCCTCTCCCCCTGCACCACTGCAGCTGGAATTGCACAGGTATATTCAGCAGTTTAACTCACTGCAATGTCAGAATTCAACCTCTCTTTTGACATGCAGCAGGTTTGGCCTGCGTTGCACAGACATGACATTTCCTCGCTTCCCCCAGAAATTCTCTTTCAAAAAGGGATCAAAAAATAGAACAGAGTAAGGAACTAAGGGAAAAAAAAGAAAAAAACCCCAAACAACCATACAACAGTTGGTGCTAAGGCTCCCCTTTAACTCATGAGCAAGGTGATATATTTAACCAAAAGGGGGAAAAAAAAATTCCAAACCATGAAATAAATAAATTGTTCAATGAACAACATTTTTAATGAAAACTTTCCTATTTCAAAAAAATGCAGGAAAAAGTTGGCTCAACAGAGCTGGCCTATCCACCTTAAATTTTAAAAGAAAATAGAAACCTGAAAAAGGAAGGAAGAGAAGCTATCAGCTTCAAACTATTATAAGCTTAGGATGCAAAATTACTTTATTCCTGTCACCTTAAAAGGGATTCTTGGCTGAAAAATATGATAGGAACCATGACTGAACAAGGCATGCTGAGCAGTTAAGCAATCACAAATCACACTGAATTTTGATTTTAGTGGGATGCCATGAAAATAGAAATTAAACATCTACAGCTCTGGAGGGCTTACAGCTAGACTTCATTTCAAATAATGTGTGCAGCTGAAGAAAGCAATAATGACAAATGTCATTTCACAGCAAAATGTATCTCAAAGTTTATAAGTTTTAAGCAACTTCATATCTCTCAACCTATTTTATAAATCTATGTTTGTTACAAATAAAAAAAACAACCAAACAAAACCCTTTACACCAAAAGGGACACTGGATTTTCTGTCCACATAGTATTTGAGTTAGAAAGAAATTATACATCATGCTCTTGATGGCAGGTAATTGTGAAATTAACTGTGTATTTTAATTTGGAATTAAAATAGAACTATTTGGAGTAGGGCTAGGGAGAATAAGGATGAAGGGAAGCTGAACCTGAAACCCTCCCTTGTGGGGAAGCTGTGTATGGACAGTGTGACCCCAGTGCCCTCTGGCAGCCAGCTGTGACCAGCTGCTATTCCAGTTTTAGGCATTGCCTGGGCTTGGCTCTACCTCCAGAGACTGGGATCCACTGACAGTCAGAAACCACCCAGAGTTTCTGCCCAAGCAGCAGCCAGAAGTTTCCTAAAAACCCCTTGCAAACTGAGGACTGTCCAGCTGAGGAACAGACCAAAACCCCATCCATCTCAGGAGCAATCCAAGCCACCGCATTTGAGGATTTACAATAGTTTGAATTTAATGCAAGCTCGTAGGTGGAATGTAAGTCATTTGGCATCTGTTGGCTTCAGTCTCTAAACCATTCCATGGTTGTCACTTCCCACCACCCCACCTGATGTCCCAGCTCACACTGCATGGCTTCCCCTAGTGCTAGAAATTCCCTGAATTCAGTCACCTGAACAGCATGCAATACTCTCCTAAACTTAGACGTGCCAGGGCAGTGAACCATATGAAAAACACAAGTCCAATCTCAGCTCACCCTTAATCCACCAGCCACAAAATCCCAGTGCCCAGCCACATTCCCTGCCCTGCCTCAGCCCATACAACCGCCTTTCTGCAAGCATGGTCTGTTCTTCTCAGCACCTCCCACTCTTGATTGAAAATCTTTGCATCCTTTCTACAGAATGTAGCTTAATCTAAGTAATAATTGATTTTAAACTTCAGTACAAAAGCATGTTTGCCACTTAAAATCCTACTGGAATTAGCACTGCTAGATGCAGGGGAGATAAAAATTGTAGAGCTGCAAAGTTGTGTTTAGGGATTATGCCCACCCACTGTGGGCATAACCCCAAAACCATGGATGATAAAGAGCTGGCAACTTCAAAATGCCTTTCCCATTCTCTCAGAGCAGCTCTGTTGCCCGAGGTGGTAACTCAGGCATACAGAGTGACCAGAAAACAGCAGCTTCTATATCCAGAATGTCCCTTCTGGATTCATACAGCAGCTGCAAAAACACACTGGCCAGCCCCACTGGATGTCCTGCACTTGGCAAACAATCAGAAAGGAGTGAGGGGGAGCAGGGAATAGCCAAGGGAGATGAAACAAAATGAGGGGGGAAAAAAAATCCCCAAAAGAGAGAGGAACAATGGAAAAGAGAAAGGAAGAGAAAGGAGCAATGGAAAAAGGCAACAGGGGGAAGATGAGGAGGTTACTGCAAGGCAAAGAGAAAACAAGCAAGAGAGTCTGGGAAAGTGGTGAGATCAGTGAAGCTCATGAAGAAACAGGCTGTGAGGAAGATCTCCCACCATCAGGACATAACACAAGGCTCCTGCTGGAAGATAGTTGGGAACAAATGACCAGCAAAAACAAAAACCAAAAACAATTCTGCAAGATACAAAGAGTACTTAATCACACATTAGTAACCAGAAAGGCTTTCCAGCCCACAGATATTTCTGTGACGATAACTGAGAACTCAACACACAGAAAGGTTAGGACATTGTCACTGGGCTGAGTAAGTAGGTTAGGCTTGAAAAGAGATGTCACACTCAAATGCAAAATGGATAACATTAAACATTTATCGACAACGTGAACCAAGTTAGGCTAAGCTTCCAAAAATACTGAGCACTGTCAAACACAAGTCAAGTCCTGAGATGGAGAGAGCACCAATTGAGCCTCCTAAAGGCTTTTAGCTTCAATGGCTCACAAGCTTTTCCTCCAGGTCTTTCATTGAGCAAAATGAGTGCTTCAGTTCCTGCTGGCCGTGGTGACTCTAAATGTGCCACAGCTGGGCTGCCAGCTGCACCATGGATGTGTGCCTCAGAACAGACACACCACGTCTCCTCGGGGCTGGGGAGGAGGGAAACACAGTGCTGCCTCCCAGTCAGATAGGACAGCATTTACATCCACGTGTTCCTGTTCAGAAGAGGCAAAAAAATGAGAGCTTTGCTCTCTTTTTGCTGATAGACACCCATCTGTCGTCTTCAAGCTGAACAGGGCAAATAAAGAAATGAGGAGAAGGCAGAGGAGTGAGGCATTGCTTTTCCCTGCTGGAGAGGGAAATGCAGTGGTTTGAATAGTGAGGTAAAAAAAAGGTAGGAAAAGATTCTTTTTTAAGTTACATTCACTCACTGTTCATACCACATTCCCTTCCCCATTTACAGCAACGTGGAGTCACAAAGTGCCACCTCAAACTGAAGATTTCCTGGGCCCTGGGAAACAGAGATCAGCTGTTCCTCAGCCCCCACGCTGCAGCATTCTTTCTGCTCCCGAGGTACACAGCACTTACAGGCACACAAACCCCATTCTGGATGGGAGGTAGAACTGCATTTTTAATTGCTGATGATTGTTTGGTTTGGTCTAGAAGATACCTTGTTGTTGGATTATTTTTTTTTTTTAATGTTTTCCACCCCCAAAAACGGTTTTGTCTTTGTCTCCAGGATAGCAGATATGGTTGCATCACACTACCACAGATCTCCTGAAATCATTTACCCTCCCAGCACAGGAAAATCCATTCTGCACAAATCTGGAAGGCTGACATGGCTGTCACCTTTTTTTTCTTTTACATATATGAGGCTTCATCTCTACAGGAAAAACAACACTCTTGCCACCCAAAATTTATTATTATTTTAATTTGTGAGAAAGGATTTTCTTCTACACACTTTTTTAAACTGTGTGATTTAAGCTTACTTACAGTTAATCCATTTTTTCTAATTACATTGTTTCTCTCACTATAGATCAACAGCTGATTAATCACACTCTTCAGTGAAGCAGCGAGGTGTCTGACCTTCTTACTTGCTGTATTTGTAATGAACTTCATCTCATATTTTTCAATGAAATAAATAAAAAAAAAACAACCCACAAGCTATTTCAAGCTATCTGACTACAGGGAGCCCATCAGGAGCTCACCTATGGGCAAGGCTATCAGCTTCACTCTCTGTCATCTTCCTGACAAGTCTTGCATCATACTACACACTCTTGGTGCTAACAAAAAAATATTTCAAAAGCCAGTTTTTCACAACTTAATCTGCATTTTCATGTGCTAATTTTGTAGCTCCCCTGCTACAAAATTCCCTGCAGCACAGGGGCTTCCTACAAAGTTGCAAAAGACCTCCTTTAGTCATGGAAAAAGCTGTCAACATTTACAAGATATGTAAGCGCTTGCATTTCTTCTATGTTAAATGGTTGGACTCAACAATCTTAGAATTCCCTTCCAGCCTAAACGATTTTATGATTCTAACCAGCAAAGTGACTAAATACATAAAACCCCAGCGAGTCTAAACCCAGTCACTCTCTCCCACTCCCAGGCATCTGCCACTGCAGCAACCCTTTCACACAAAACAGGGACATAGTTCCCTGTTGGAGAGCAGGATTGTCAGGCATTTTGGGACGTTATTTCCCACCTTTAAAATAAAATCAACTAAATGAGGCGTTTGTTCTAACTGTCCTAAAAGATTTTCAAAAATGAGACCTCCATCACCTTCCCATGTTGTTTTTTTTCCATTCCTATTTTAATAAACAGCTTTCCCTAGGCTTCAACTATCTTTTATCCTGTGTCTGCTCCTCTTACACCTCACAAAGATAATTCCATTTTTTAAAATGTAAAACTACATATTAAAAACCCCTTCCATCTCATTTATTCTTTTCCTCAATCTAAATCTCTCCTCCTCTTATTCCTACCTCATGCAGTCACATTTTCTATATCTCCAATCATTCTCCTTTGAACTTTGTTTTAATTGTTATTCTTTTTCCAAATGGGCACACACTCCATTCCATCAGCCAGGGCATTAAGGAAAATACTCTTCAGGTTTATGCCTGGTGATGGCCCTGCCCTTTGCCAGTTCATTAAACCAACCATGGTACAGATTTCAACACCTGTCACAGGAATAGAAGCTGGGGTGTCAGAACCAACACCTTTTCACATTTACACTAGGGAGCCCCATAAAACAATATGGAAATAAGATATTGGTTCAGTGTCTACCCAAAAGATGCACATGGAAACGTGTGGAATTCAAACCCTTTTTCCTCAATCTTAAAAACACTTCAGAATTGGTAAATAACAACCCTAGCAAGGACAAGTTCCTGTAAACTTCCCCAGTTTGAACTGATAGCTGAGTCTATAAGTCAAAAATTCAACAGTTGGAGAGAAATCCATTATTAGAAAAAAGCCATATTAAAATGGTTCTTTTTGTTTGGGCAGACTTATTTCCAAACACACTAAAGGAGTGCTAACTGCATACATTATTTAACACAGAGGAACTGAGGCTTGGAGAGGGCAGGGAGGGTTCTCCCACAAAGAAGATAATGCGTTTGTGTGAGGAGCAAGCACACTGAAAAAGAAACAGGCTGGGTTAGCCCTAACCTGCAGCTTCATTTGTAAAAGCTGCTGTGCTTCAAAGCTCTGCTCTTCCCAGGGCTCTGCACTGACATTTGGCTGACTGACTCGCTGAATGTTCCCTTTAAACTTACACGGTGTCAATTAATAGATTATTGAAGCCATTGATTTACCTTTAAAGAACTTTATGATCTCCAGTCCTCTGAGAAGGCAGCGGGTACCTGTGAAGTGACAGCTCACATCTTCATCAGCCCACAGCAAAGGCTTCCTTTGCAGTCACTGAGCAAAGGCTAAGTAGGACATGGGAAATACAACGTGAGCTTCAAATACCTGGGTCCCCAAGCAAGGAGTTTGGCTCACCCAGAAAACACCTGGCCACAGTCTGTTTGCTTAGAAAGGCCACACAGACAGCATTGCTGAGGAACGTGGAATAAAATGGAATTGTTATTTCTTTTTACTCAGTATTGATTTTGACTCAAAGTCATGGAAGTTTAAGAATGTAGCATGGTCTGCAAATAAACTAAAACATCAGCAAATGGAACAATTAGGGGACTAATTCTAAATTGGGCCCAGGTTCAAACCAAAGGCTCCCTCAGACATCCAGTCTGCTGAAGATACTCCAGTATGATCCCACTGCCTGACTGTGGGATCACCAGATGTCCCTGGTCTGGATCTTCACAATCCCATGTGACCTCCAAAACTAATAGCAAATACTCTGCTGCTGTGCAAAGAACAAAATCTTGGTACCCTTTGCCAGAGTAGTTACCAGGACAAAGTAATGGCTGAAAATTAGAAATGGCCATTTGGAGGTGGGAGCAATTTGAATGCTAAAATGTAAAATAATTAGGTGAGTATTCTAAAGGATGCTCTTTATTGCTCTTCCTCACTTACTAAGCACCTGTGCAATCTGCATATTGGCCTTCATCCAACCTTACAACTTCAGCTCCTTGAGCCAGGCTTGGCAATGGCAAACTGAAAGCACAAGTTTGCACCAAATCCAACCAAGACACAAAGCAATGCATCTTAATATTTACTCACTAATTATGCTGCTTAAATAATTGCTCCAGTCCACATGCCACAGTTTCTTCCATAACAGTGAGCATTCCCTAATTGGAGACTCCTGATAAACTTAAAAAAATACCATGTTTATTAATAGGAAGATTAATATTTTCAAAAGCTTTGTTCTTTAACTGTGAGTTAGAAAACTCAATAAAGCACCTAAAGGGATGCTATAGAAGAGAAACCACCACTACACCATTAGCACACCAGCTGAAGGAACCCACTAGCCTGAGTGTTATTAAAATCACTGAATTACTTTTAAAATTCTTGAAAGATACAGAAAGGGTGATTATCCTTTCCTTCAAAATCCCATCTGCTTTGAATTCTTACCGCTTCAAAATACGCTTACAGTTCTAATTAATTTTAATGATCCATGCTGAATTACTTACCATCTAAACAAAACTATTTAATTTCTTAGTGGGTTTGAATTTTGTTGTTTCATCTTTACTAATTTATAAATGTTTTTCATAAACAGAAGCTACATCTCACCTTGGAGGAGGCACTTTCAGGTGTGATGTATGGCTGCATAGACCTGCTGTCTTTAGGTCTCCTGAGAGGGCTATGCTGGATCCAAATTAATACACGGAATTTAAACCCAGATCACTTGGTGCTCTCTTTTGGAGGATGTTCCCAACTGAATGCAGACCTCAAAATCAGAGGACAGTTAAAGGAACCAATCCAAATTTAAGTGAACTGAGGGCAAGGAAGGAGGAAAATCATTATTTAGCAAACTTGTTTGTGTCTCATTTAATCATATTTCATTCAGGAAAGCTTACACGTAACATACCATACAAGGGTTTTAAGATAAACTGTATTCAACAGACCAGTTTTCTATGGCTGTAGAGGGGTACAAGAAAAAAAATTTGACTTCAGATTCCATATTAATTTTTCCATTTAACTCAAAGGCACCAAGGGTTACTCCCCAGAGTATGCCTGGGAAAACAAAAAAGTAGACCAGGAACTTTAAAGAGTTCCAGTTATATCTCTGACCTTAAATAATATATAAATACTGCTAAACTCAATAGTTTCTCTCTGCTCCAGCTAATATTCTGAATATTATAAGCAGGATATCGGCAGCATTATCACTAACAAACTACTGTCAAACAAACCACTGTCACATCAGCCTGGGCAAACACTGAATTTTGACCTAAACTTCCCCTCCCAGAACAGTTCTTTAGAGACCTGTCAAGCCTGTGTTAAGGTATATAAGGAGTTCACAAATCAACGTTTTATTTTTGCCTACCTTGTATCACTCCCTTGCTTTTTGTCAATACCTTTTTTTTCATCTGCACTAAAAACACATCACAGTGTATTACTCAATTCCATGAGTTGAAAGCTATGTCAAAATACTATCAAACAATGCCTTTTCCCCCTACTCCCTTTCAACTCAAGGTTCACTCTGAAACATCTGTCATATTCTGCTTTGTGTTTTATATTAAAATCTTGTTTCTCTTGCTGTCTTACAAGTTTGCAGCAATGACAACTGGCTTTTAATAATTAGCTTCCCCAATTTCCATGAAAGCACTCTGATTTCACAAAAATATGACCTGTGGGTAGTCTGCACACAGAGAGCCTTTACCCTCACTGATGTCTTCTGGAAAAGAAGTGGCTCATTCAATATAAATTACAAAGCAAATTAAGCTATTAAATTAAGCTATTTTAAACAACCGTATAAATTTAAAGAAAAAAATCCCAAACAAGCCCCAAAATATTCTTCTCGTGAGTCTCTGTGTTCTGCTGCAATGGATGTACTACAATGAAGCCTTATGTATTACAAGTCCATCACGTTTTTTCTTGCCCTAAAATCTAAATGGTTGCAAGCACTACTGGAGGTTCATCTCCTCCTGTCTTCCCCAAGTGAAATCATTTAGCTTTCACAAATATTTCTTCTCCCCAAATCACCTTCACTGTTTGGTCCATCCATACAAGAAAATGGAGACATTCCTTCACTGAGCACCTACCAGCAACCCTTACACAGTTATATAACATATTTCTCATCCCACCACATTTACTTGTATGCTGCAAGGGGAGTAATCATCTACATACTAAATTAAGACCACCAGGACACTGAGGGATTCCTCTGCATTCAAAATATTCTATATTAATAATACATTATTCTCTTAATAATATATTAATGATCCTCCTCCTCCCTCTCACGGAAGTTTCAGTCACTGAAGACAACAGTAGGAATGTGGCAGGAGTCAGCAATGTGTTTTCCATAATTTCAGTGGAGCAGTGTAAATGGGGGTGATCTCTTATTCATAAGAGTTATTCTTCAGCACATTACAGGGGAAAAGAGATTTGTTACAATTTGTTTGTTATCTGAAAAACATCCTCTCAGCTACACAGATGGGATTTATCCTACCTCAGATCAGCTAAAACACTCAGCATTTGTAGACAGCTGATTTAAGCTGTTAGTAGAAGAAAAATAGATTATTTCTCTGCAACTCATTTGATCAGACCATCATTATTCATCTTCTCCTCTGCAGGTGCAGAGCTACATGGACTTGATGAGAAAGATTCTGTACTTGGCACTCAAGCATTAGAGATTACAGAATAAGTCCATGAAGGCCCTCCATTTTCTATTTTCCAGAGAACTATGAAGTAGCTCTGGAAACAGATTCCGGACCAACAAATAAAAATCTGAAGAGAACTTCATGCTGTATTCAATGAACTTAACTCACAAAGTGTGTGCCCATTACAGAACTGAATGGTTTGTATATAGCTGTCCCAGTTCCTTCCTTACGTTGCCTTTTTTTGGTAGAGGGTTTTATGTCATTTTTTTAGGTGGCTTTTTCTTCTCCATGTTTTACTTTTTAAAAGGCTTCTCAAGCTGGAACCTTGATCAACTGACTGTTATTTCTCTGGTGACTTGTGCTGCTCAATTATGACATTTCATTTCAACCTTCCTCTCCCAACACCTTGCATTAATCCACCCAAATAACTACTGGCGACGTTTTTGAGATGATTGATTTTTCACATCTGAAAGACATTTGTTCTGGTATGCTAACAGTAATAAATGAGAGAGGGGCCTTCAAGAGTTCAGAATGAAACTGAATGCCAAGATAAATGTTACATTTCAAAGTATAATGACTGAAAAAAATTTCAGATAAACATCTTTTGGAGTGCTTTTTTGGAAAAGACTTCTCATTTTCTTCCATAATGCATGTATCTGTTTGTTTGTCATCAAGGATTTGAATCTGACATTATCAGCATAATTAGAAACACAAATTGATCTATTTGTCATATCAATAGCAGCTCTTGCTGGAGGACCAAATATCCAAATTTGTCCCTGCTCATCAGAGAAACCTCAAGAAAGCAAACTAATATTTCAAGGACCTCACGGGGAATACATGACAAATTAACTCTCCAAAATAATTACAACATCCCAAAGGGAAAATGTGCTCCTCTTGCAAATTACTCCTAGACTTTTACATACATTTTAAAACACATTTTAAAAGAGTGATACAATCATAATTTATAAAAGATCAGGTTTCCAGGATCTAAGGGCTCGCTGTTTTGAAGACCTGAAATAAATCTCCAGCCCAGGACATACCTGAAGGGAAGATCAGGACTTTTTACCCTGAAAGGTCATTCACCTCCCCAGGAAGAACACTCATAATGGGCTCTTCTACAGGTTTGGTTTTTTAAGTCATAGTCTTGACATTTATAGTTCTTCATACTGATAATTTGTAATACTGAGAACATAAAGTATGGGGTTCACAAACACACACATCTCTGGGACCTGAAATACAGGGTCCAGGAACAATTCCCACAGCAGCTCCTCCAGATTAACTGAGCAGAGTGGGAAAATGGCTGGTGGTCAGGAAGGGAAGGGTAAAGGTATAGAAAATACTGAAAGAATGGGTGCAATTCCTAAGAATTACTACTTCAGAGGGTGGCAGAGCCACACAAAATGATGATGAGCTCTGTCTTCCCAGCCCTGCAGTGAACTGTGGCATGTATCTGAAGCTTAGTGTTCAGCTGTGGGAATTGCATAGGTTTTTCAAAAGAAAACCATTAATTTCTCTGCAAGACAAGGCAAGCACCATTCTCACCTCTTTAAAATAAATCCAGAATAGAGAAACCCAACATAAAACATTTTGGTTTGGTTTTAAAACAATCCAATAGGTTTAATATCTATACATACACATGGAACAACAAACTGTTTTCTCTTATTCAAGCTACAAAATCTGTTGTCAGAACCAGAAATCAGAAATACAAAACATAAACAAATTCTCAATCACTTCCCTAGCTTTATACTACTTTTTACTTCAATATAGAAAAGAAAAAAAAAAAATCTCCTGGCAATGCCAGAGGCACCTTTGAATCCAAAAATAGTTAGATTTGAAAACATCTTTTTCTACAAATCAAGAAAGAAAACCTAAAGCAAATCCTCTGTAAATCCCACTGGCAAAATACTAAAAGCAAGGAGTAGTCTAAAGTCCATTAGCTGGTAGTAGAAATGCACCAGAAGACAAAAGGTTGCAGTAGCTCTTGTATGTTCTTCTATTAAGAGACTTTAGCCACGTGTTGTGGTGCCAGCTTATAAAGTGCAGTGAGACTCAATTTTTGGAAGCCATAAAAACAAAGTAGGTAAAGCAAGGAAAACATCATTGCATCTGTCAAGCTTTTTAATACAAAGGGATCCGATGACTGCCAGGGGGAAAAAAAAGCAATATAAGTAACTAAAAAAGCCATACCAATTTTTCCATATACTCTATGGCTGTTATGTTCATCTCTCTCCCCATTCCCTTTAATGACTTTGTGTTTTCAAAGAAAACACTTTTCACAGGAGGATCAAGTATGAACACAATACTCACCCAAAACAGCAATCTTATGAATTGATTATTTAGGTATCTTGACTATATATATGTGATTTATGAAGGCCTGAGAACCTTCTGCTTAGCTTGAGTACAATTACAAAATCTTTAAGGAAATCAGAATTGATATCAACATATCCCGGGATGCAAATTCAGCATTCAATTCAGATTCTGTCTTGTTTTCAGAAAGGACAACTCACAGAAAATCCACACAGCTCAGACCACAGCACTGCCAGCAAAGCAAAGAAAAACCCTTCCAAACCCAAGCAGCTTAAGTAGGAATTTAGGAAAGCCTCCTATTGAACCACAGGTCATTTTCCCAAAAGGGAGGAGGTAGGCATTGCAACCTGAATGAGAATAAATTTATTAATGCATTTTAGTATTTTAATTAAAAAATACACACACACAAACAAAAAAACAACAAACCCAAACACGAAAGAACCTAAAAATTCACAATAAATATTCACATTTTCTGACATCTACTTCCATTCTACCCTTTAAAATCCTGAAACTAAACTTCAGCAGGCTTCCAATGCTCTCAGCACAGAAGTATTTCCTAACTGCTCTTGAGCTACAGCTACCCATTCTTACAGCTTATATTGTCTTTAAAACCCCACAGACCTGTTAAATTTACATTAGAAAGTCATCCAAGTGAATATTGTGTGTAAGGCTGAAAAAGTCAAGTGTGTCAACTCCAGCACTGTTCCATCTGCTATTCATAGCTCAGAGCAAGGTTCTTGTATTTCTTTTGTATGGGCCCAATTTCATTCGCTCAAGCACATTTGGAAAAAACAGCATCTGATAGCATTCATGCAAGAAAAGGCTGGTCACATATTTAAATTGCCTTCCCCCCCCCACCCCCGAGTTAAAGGCTGCTTCCACACACAGGCATCACTTCATTTAAACAGATTTAAGTATTTGAGAACGGCAGGGCTGAATCTGATTGGCACAGCAGAAATTTTATGTAAGGTTTTATTGTTTTGGTCATTAAACACACAGACCATCAGCAGCCTGATGGAGACAGCAGAGAAGCACTGAGAGCTGTGATTTCATTTCACCTTCACTTTGGCTCTATTAACAAATGACATAAGAAAGAATGCTTAGACACTTCCCAACCCTTCTTCAAGACTGGATTTCCTCATTTTTTTCTAGATGCCACACGTTCAGGGCCATAAAACTGAGACAGAAGAGCCAGAACTTGTAACAGTGAAAGCTGCTGCACTGCTTCTGAGCTTATAAACTTCCTAATACTACTACAAATACTCCTTTGTTTGTCGTGATGTGTATTCCTACCACACAGTGCAGTCAGCCTGGAGGGGGGGGAAAAAAAAAAGTATCAGCAGTGAACATCATCTATTCTGTTTGTGAAAGAGTTTCTTGCAGCCTCCGAGGGCATATACGTGGCTTAATTCCCATCAGCATTAGTGTAGCTTAATGCAGAGTTTATAGAGAAAAATGAAGGGTTTGTATTAGCCCGAGTAAATGGGTTGCTCTGTCTTTTGGTGACTCTTAATGAAATATAGCACTTCCTTCTAAGCATGCTTTGTAGTTAGATGAGTCTTTGTTGCTGCAGAGAAATGTAAATTTATGGGAATAACAAAGCAAATTGATTAGTGACATGGAAGATGGGAGACTCTTAAGCAACCATTTAACCTATTTGTATTTTGTAAGGAAAATAAATGCAAGTCTTCAGCTGACAACTCAAAATTATCACCTTCAACTTTTACCTGCCTGTAAAACTCCAGCCTTCTCACAGCCCTAGGTGGGGTGAGCTGCCCAGCTAAAGAAGGAAAGAGTGCCAACATCCTAGTGTAAAACAGCTACTAATTGGTGTTTTACATTATGCAGCCAACTAAAGGCAGAAAAGATTTCTTTTTTTGAGTACAGTCTATGCAAACCCAAACACCTAGGAGTCCAAAAAGCAGACCATGTAAATGTATGAAATCAAATTATCCTTACCTGTGCAATCAGAGAGCTGTGCACAGTAACATACACAGTTACCTGGTCTGTATTTTTACATGCAGGACACACACCCTAAATGCCACATCCACATAACTCTGAGCACTTCTAGAACAACCATTAAAAGGTTTAATTTACATTGACATGTAAACACTTCTGCCAACGCATCCCAAAGTGATAAACGTGAAACAGCCACTTTGCTTCCCCAGTTTTGCAATTTCATGTAAGCAAACACAGCAGACTGAATCCACAGGCGTCTTAGAGCAGAATGCAGAATTACAATTTACAGATAATTTTACAAAATGCCAATATAAAACTGTCCCTTCCTGACCAAACTGCCATACATTTATCATTTTTATCATTCCCCTACAAAAAGCTCAGTATTTTAAAACAGAAATACAATAGCAAAATATTGAATTGACACTTATGATAAAACGCATTTGATTAAGACTTAATAAAATAGTCTGTATAATACCAGTGAATAATGCATCATAAGATAAAGGTGGACATAAAGCAAATAAGGGTGTCAAATCTAATTCTAATGTGCATTTTTCAGCCATATTACTTATTTTATTACTGGATTTTGAAACACACACTGAAATTCAATAAGCTTTTTTTCTTAAGCAAATAACAATAAATTCCTTGAAGAAATTTACCTGATTTAGTCATGCTGCTAAGTTAAAATCAATGTAAAAATTTCCAGAAAACTTGTTATGATCATTGTGTGAATTCATACTCAGAATAGCATGGCTTAGAAACAGAACATTTCAAGAAAACTTTCAGAAATAAAGGTAGAGTGGTTTTGCGGATTTTTCTGTCCTGTGCATTGGGAAAAACTGAAATACAAGAATGAACATCAAAACGTGCAACTGATTACATTTTTTTACCTAGGATAAATTTTCCAAAATTCTCTTCTTAATATTCAAACATGAGCCTTCCCAAAACAACAAGCCATAAACTATTTGTCTTGAAAACGATAATGCAGACATGCAAACACGTAATTTGTAAATGTATCTTTTTCCATACTGGTGGCAGACTGGCCTTAACTGAACCACAGCAGTAAAGCCAAAAAATACCTTCCCCTTCATTAAAGTTCAAAGATATTTGCAAAAGCAAACATTTACATTCAAAGTCCATCCCATATTGCTTGGAAAATATATTTTGTATTCAAGTTGGAAGTTTCAGAGGTCAGGTGCCCAGGGCATCTCAAATTTCACCAAGTCTCCTAAACAATTCCCAATTAAAATCATCACTAGAACTTCAACATAAAGTTTACAATAGTATATAGAAAAAAAAATTATTAAATTAGAAGATTACTGACACTGCAGACTTCCCCTACAAGGCAGGTGGGCTGAGAAACCCCTGCCAGGGCAGCAAAGCAGCTCTGCAGCACAGAGGAGCTGAAAATGGACCTGGCTGGCCCAAACGCTGCCCTACTGCTTTCATGGGTTTCCAGACTCTGCAGGAATAAATCCCACACAGGGAGGGATCTCCATGGCATGTGTCAGTCACATTTCACCTTTAGGGCCTCAAGGTCTGGGGGAGAGATAAACATGCCAAGGAGGGAATTTGCCCTGGGATCAGGTATCACAGAAAATCAAGACAAAGCGCTGACACTCTCAAGCATCAGCACTGGTAACAGGGCTCCAATGGCTTCCCAGTGTTTTCACTCTGGAGAGGTTTCCCCTTGTTCTCCAGCACAGCAGGCTCCCTCCCTCTTGCTTTCCATCACTGAAACTCCATCCCTGCCTTTCATCTTCCTTTTCATGTGGAAAGTTAAATTTTTACCCTTCCTCTCCCACCCGTGCAGAAAAACACAGACAGTAACCATGACTGCTCTGGGGCTGTACTAAAGCTCTTTCTTTCCCATGTTTATCTTCCTTACTCCAGAGAAACTGGCACCATACACATCATTACCCTCCTGAAGACACACTCACCAGACAGAAGACACAAGCAGCAGTTTAGATTTCAAAAATGTCACAAGGTTCCAGGATAAGCCACCAGGCCTATCTACACTGCTGCTAAACTCAGTGAACTCTTTTCACTTATTTTAAAACTTTAATAATTGTATTTGATATCATGTTAGGAGTTCTGATGCACAGCAGCACGTCATATTAGAAACCTTGCTCATAATAATTTGCAGAGCATTGGAAGCGCAACATTTTAAATTTTGACGTTTTGTTCAATAGGTTTTATGTTGCCTCAAGAAATGTTAACTTCCTTTTTCTCTGATGAAATCCCAGAATATCAAAGGCAGATAACTGAAAAAAAGAAAAAAATTATCCATGTCTCTACTGTCTGTTTGCTTATTTTGACCATTCTCTAATACACTGTATACAAATGGAGCCTTTTAGTGATGAGCAATGATCATTCATTTTAGTAATAAAAAAATTCCTATTGCCTCTCTCTAATCTACATAATAGAGGGTTAAGAACAGGCCAAAGGTATTATTTATAAATTTTTAGTCCTGTAAAACTCCAAAGGAGCAACAAAAGCATCCTTGTTTGAAATTATTAGCCCTGAAACAAGTATAGGGAAGGTTTGCTGCTGACTGTTTGCAAGGAGTGGAGCATCCACACAACTCCAGCCACATCACTGAGCCACATCCTGGGAAGTCCTGCTGAAGTGGATATTGCCTGATTTAATGCAAATTTAAATTTATTGGCTGAAAACCAGATCCAAAAAAAACCCTGTTTTTCAGCAACCTCCAACAGAAGTGAGACTCACTGCAAGCAAAGAATAGAGTATCAAAGCACTGCATGAGAAGCTGCTTATGTAAACTAAACTTAATTAATTACAGAATGGTTTGGGTTGGCAAGGGCCTTAAAGGCCATTTAGCTCCGACTGCTCTGCCACAGGCAGGGACACCTTCCACTAGATCATGAATCCTCCTTCCACTGTTTTCCTCAAGTGCTGAACGTGTGTTAAAACACAATAATGTGTTACATTTTGAAGCCCAGCCTTTAAACACAGGCTGCACGAGCAGCTTTCTTCCCCTCACCTCAGGAGAGCACACACCAGCCTAGGAGAGCAGCAGGGCATAGCCTGAGGCTTCTCTTCCATCTCTGTGCACAGCCCTGAGTACTGCTTCAATCCCCAAGGCAAAAAAAAACTTACCAGAGACTCACAGATTGCAGATTGTAGTGCCTGCAGCTTAAAATGAATTTCAGTGCATTTTCTCAAGGACCTACCACGAGAAGTAACTACTAATGCACATTTCAAGTAGCTCCCTTGGCAAAAGCAAGGAAAAAAGAGAGATCACCAGAGGGTCAGAGAAATTTGGAGACATTATGTAGTCTCAAGCTTTCTGTGGAAATACATTTCCATTATAACTTCTACAGAAATACATTTGCATATCTACAAGGCTGCTTTAGATCAACAGATAAGTTTATATGAATTCTCTTCTATAAAGGAAATTACATTAAAAATTATTTTAAGTCTGTGACTTAGAAAAAGGATTTTGGACATCCAAGGAAAACCATCTTTGCTTCAAATGGAACCAATTGCTTCTTAAGCTCTTCTCACAAGACACAGAAAATTAACGACTACTGTATTTTTAAATTGAAACCTTTTCATATGAAAGACCTACAGTGTCCTCATTTTTCTTCTTTTCTTTTTTAATGGAGATGATTCCAACACTTTCTCCTCTTAATTTATTATTTCTACACCTCCTACAAAGTCTCTTTCTTTCTGTGGAAGAGGCAGTTCAGCTGTGAGTGAGCAGCCTCAGCACTGAAATCAGAAATGTGGCTCCACACCCCAAACTCAGGCCTGCATTTCCCAGCTCCATGCTCACTTGGGCCCTTTTTCCATCTTCATCATCCTGAGGGCACTGTGGTCAGCAAAACGTAACTGCAAAAAATATTATTGATTTTAGAAGCCTTTACACACTCTCTCCCTGATGATGAGCAGCCCACAACAGCTTTCATGCCACAGAAACTGAGCTGAGAGCTCACTGGACATTTCTGCACTTCAGATCCTTGCTGGTTTTGTCCTCACAGCAGCTGCTGTCAAAATTACTTCTTAATAAATTTTACTTTATATTTACAACAAATTCACAAGGAGATCACACTTTGTTCCCAAGCCTGTCTTCAGACACATTATTTGGACTCTCAAAGGCTGCACTTCTGATGTTCTGAGTTTTAAGTTAGGTGTAGCTCTTTATATAAAATGGTCTGAACACAGCACATTACCTCCTGCACAAGATGTATGATAACCCACTGGTAATTCCTTCAATCCAGGAATTTTATTCCCAAAAGCAAACTTGGCCTTACCATTCAAGATGACAAATACCCATTGGCACTTAGATGGCTCACTCACCTTGGATAGCCAATGAAGAAAAGTTACTGTAGTAAAAATATAAAGCATTTTAACTCTAGAAAAAAGAGACTGTACTAGTTGGTTCACTTACAACTAAAGTACTTTTCAATAGTCCAACTAATTTGCTTAGCAGAAACATAGCAGAAAATTATATAGCATTTTCCCTCGAATCTTACACATAAATATAAAGAAAATAATCCTGGTGCTTCTAGCCTAACCCACTTCCATAAAATAAAGGAGTAATTTTTTAGATAAAGGTCATTTACCTCTTTAAGGAAAAAAATCAGTACTATTTCAGGAGTCTGTGCTGCAGAGCTGCATCAGCTCCCAGTAGTTAAAATGGAGCAGGACCTGGCAGGGTGTGTGGAGACCCCCCCCAGGTTCTTCCCCTCCTTGCAGGGCAGTAAAGCTGGTGACTGATTTAAAACCTTGGAGTACAACTTACAGTTAGTATTTCAAACCTCCACTAAGACCATCAGACAAACAGAATATCTAATTAATCCCATTCCCAACATAATTTCTTCTGAGTTGTCAGGATCAACCAGCAAATGACAAGTTCTACATCATTAGTCCTTCTGGTGATTGTTTTCAAAACAACTAAATTGTGATCACCAGAGGGCTAAAATACTGCTGGTCTTATTGATTATTGCTGTGCAAAGACATTTTTCTTTGCTGTGTTCTCTTTCCAGCTTTGCACACAAAGATAATTAACCAGCAAGACAGAGCAGTGCTGATGAAGCACATCCCCAGCTGGGCAGCAAGGAGCCTGGGTGAAGCCCAGCACCTTTGGCACCTACAAGTGTGAACTCTCTGACTGCAGCAGCTCATTCTGAATCAAAACAACACAAACCCATGCCAGAATCAAAAAAAAAAAAAAAAATCCCAAACAGATAAAACGACTTCTATATGGAAACAGCATTTTACACCTCCAAAGTTTTATAAGCATTAATCTGTCAGGTTCTCAATTAGGTTTTTCTAAGTTTATGTCTTTCTTTTCAAAGAAACCTTGTTTAAAATGGTAATTATCGAATTGGGCATGAATACTCTGAGAACTTGCAGTTTTGCTTCATGAAATGCAACTTCTGGCTAGGCACAGCCAATGTTGTTACTCCTCTGACTGGTAGTTAAAAATGTTGACTAACTTCACAGAAATGTCATTGAGATGCTCCTTATGCACCACAAATAAAAGACTTACAGTGCAATAAACCAAGAAGTCCCAAGATGAAAGAATGGCTTTTTGTATGAAGCATTTTGGTGGTTTGTTTGGTTTTTTCTAATGACCCGGGGTTACATTCATCCAACTTATCCCCTGTTTTCCACTGCAAATTCATGTGGGAAGTGCTTAATGATGCTACAGTGTGGAAATGGAGATCCACCTCAGCAGTATTCCCACAGGCAGGAGTGGCACCAGGCTCAGCCACAGCATCCCTTCTGAAGTCAAACAGCTGCTTTGCTCCAAAATCACAAAGATAATGAGAAGGAACCCCAGTAAGATGAGCAAGAAGAGTTCTGGTTTCATCTACGTCATTAGACAAAACACTAATAGGCTTTGTGCATTGTGTGAACTGCACCAAAAAAACCCCAAGAACCCAAACCAAAAAACAAAACCTCCCCAAAAAAGCTTTAAACATTTCCCCCCATTTTTGCAAACACAGACCCAAAACAGATGGGAAATCTCTTCAATTCAATTCTGCCTGGATCAGGGAATCTTAACAGTTTGTGGATCTGCTGTGGGGGGCATTTCATGTTGTATACATGGAAAAACTGCCTGACCTCTGCATCTAGACATTTTAACTAGCAGTTAATCTAAAATGTATTTCTGTTGGCAGTACTAATCTTCTGCAGAATCTGTGTGCATAAGCTATTAAAAGTTTAGATAATTTACAAAAAATATTCTCCTGTGCATTTAACAAGCAAATAATGTGGCTGAACAGGGAATAAATGTGATTAAATGTAAAACTGGAAAAAACCCCTAGCTGCTTAGCAGACCTGATCTGTAGTTTTCTAACCTCCACAATTAAACAGATTTCAGCATAACTTTAACTCTGTTTTATTTAAATTTCATACTAGCTTTAATAAGTTATGAGCATAATTGTATGCACAAATGTTCTTCAGTATGGCACCATCAGAAAAAATTCTGCCTCTTTCAGATTGTTGTAAACATCATTAAATTGTAGCTTCCTATAATGTTTTATAAAGTAATATGCAAATTTCAATCATGGTACTCAAAGTTTCATGTGATGTATAAAACAGTAAAAGGATTTGTCTTTACATGTTAAGGATAGCAACTTGTTAGTATGTCATGATACAGCATTAAAAATTAAACAAATGTATATTTTGCAAGACTTACTCATCTATAAAATAAATTCATATACAGAAAATCTGAGTGTTTCAGAACAAGTCCTTCAACAGAAATATTATTTACAATATTTCGACTCATGACAAAGACACGGACACTTCCCACCTAATGCTTTTCTCTAAACACGATCAGCAATTTCAGAGAACGTACAAGAAAAATGACAAATCCAGGAGAAACTCAGAGCAAAGCATTAAGGAACCACTGCAAATTTAATGTGTACTAGATCTCTTACATTCTTCCCCATGCTTCTGTCACTGAGCATCAAACCCAAACCAGAACACCTACATCCTGTGTTACATGGTAACATACCAATGCAACGTGATCATTCCTGTTGTGCAAAGGATGACCACGATAATTCCCTTTTTTGCATGCATATTCTGCAACAGGACAACGGCAAGAGCCTCCTCCATTTAAATTAGAGGCAACAGTGAAAAATTCTGGCTCAGTGATAGATGTGAAGGGAATATGTGCAAGACATCAAATAGTTATTAGATAAATCCCCGCTCAAATGGCCAGGAATGCCTGCAACAAGATAATACCCTGTTTAGGAGATGATGCAAAGGATTGAGCACATTCTCTGCCTCCTTTTTAGCTATTTGTTTTCTTCCTTGGCTCAACACCATCTCCATATGAAAGGGCTGGAAAACACACAACTAAGGCAATACACACACAATCCTTGAGGGAAACAGTGTTCAGTAAAGTGCTGCACAGCACACCTCCCCTGGTAGCACAGACCCAGACATTCTTGGTGTTGTTTTCATCACGTAGAAATAACTACATGGATACTGCTCATCTTTTCTAAACATGTATGAACATGTATGCTTAAAGGTCTTGCAATGCTGTTCTTAAAACAAACCCTGACATCAGCAAAGTAAAAGGATGAAGAAGTGGGAAACAATGCCTTGGTGCAAAAAAGAAAACAAGATCATCCATTAAAAGGCAGACCCCCATATCAAGGCACAAAAAATAAATGCTGAGAAGGAAAAGTGGAAAACCAGTCACTGAAAACGGAAAGAGAATTCTCTGGGGTAACAACATCCCTGGCACCAGCTAAAGGACTACTTCATACAACATTGGTGTTATCCTCCACAATATGTACAATGGGACTAGTTAAGAAAAACCCAAAACACCAACAAACTCACAGGAAAGCCAAGAAAAATCCTCAGAGGAGAATTCCACCTTGAGCTACATCAACAACTCACAAAGACGGATAACATCAGTGACAAAAAGCTACACAGCAATTTTTGTACTCTCCCATTTAAAACATTTACAGTATTTTTCAGAGCCTTAAATTAAGTTGAAGTGTATTTTACACCTGGAACTGGATCTTGTAAGGCACCAACATATAATCATCTACCTTTCCTCAGTTGCTTTCAAATCTTTCCTGAAAGCAGCTGCAAAAGAACTGACTGCAACTCGCACCCAGCAAAGTCAAGAGCCATGTGCAGACTGGATCACATTGGCAGCATGGCAATCATGTGCTGCACACTTCAATTATTATGCCTGCCCAGAAAAGTGCAACTAAGAGGAAAAAAAGAAGGAAGAAGCAGTGAAGAGAAGAAAAGGGATAAAATTCATTTGTTTTCTGTCAATAAGCCTGTAAACCCAGCAGCCTCGTTAGCGTCTCTTTAAAAGTGCAGCAGAGCTGATATCACCTGTTTTTAATTTTCATTCCTTTTGCCAGCAACTGAAGTTCTTTTTAAGCAAAGAATATAAAAGACATTGTTACAAACAAAAGTTATTAACTCCATTTAATTTTCCCATGATAAAAAGCACAAAGATACGAGAAACAAAACACTTGAGACATGAAAAAATAACAACCAGCAACTTGAAGCTCCTTACTTCAAGGTTAATGTGAATGAAATTTACTCAAGTTGAACATCACACCAATTACAAAAGCAAAAAAAACCTCTGCTAAGCTCTGATTTCTAACAATAGAGGTAGACACACTGTTTCCAGAATGCTCATTATATACAGATTTAGGTTGCTCCAGGGACTGATTAAGACTAGGGATATTTTATCAATACCATTAAGCGCACTAAGATGCAGTTCTCCCTTCAATGCATTTATACCGTCAAAAATAAGGACACAACCACAAGTGTTGTACAGTATCACATCATGCCATGATTGCTCTTTGGTCTTAAAACTGTAAGGTAAACCATTTTAAGCATCAACTACAACAGACACAAAATGATCTCATGTAGATAAAAACCAGCAACACACAGAAGGAAGTCCTTTGCAAGTCCCTGATGTAGCTGGTCCATTATTTTAAGAGTTTGGACAGAAACCAAGAAAAATGTATAAAATTGTACAGTATCTAAGAATGGCATCTTCAAGGCTGTGCTCTTTGAGAATGTTATTCAGCCAAAGCTGGTTTTTGAATCATTATTTCCTTCTGCATTGATAAGGTGACTTTTATACCCAGATTGACTGTGACAAGATTAGCCTATGAAGAGGCACTTCAGATTAAAAAGAAAACCTTTACGAGTATGACCTTATGCAACCTAAGATTAATTCATCTTCATATGCAATGCTCTTATCACTCCTTTGCAATGAAAAATTGTTCTACACGTTTTTCTTTCTGAGTGATAACTGTAATCCAGTTGAAGACCACGATCATTTTGCTGGTGACAAAAAGTATTTGCCTTTAGAAATACAAATCCATAACACACAACTTTGACTCCACAGAGACATTTACAAGTCAAGGTATCATCTCAGCAACCTTCCCAGCCAGATGTTGTATGGAAAAACTGGGTTAAACCTCTTTGCCGGAAATTACTGTATTCATTCAAGAGTAAGTGCTGGTTTTTTAAAAAGTAGAGAGAGTAACCTATATGTCTGTGAATAAAACTTTCTTGATAAAAGAAATACTTTTCTTTTCCCATTGGTAACTCTTCAGAAGAACCTACAGACCTATATACTAAAGACTGAAAAGTCACCAGTTCAAGTTACTTTCTGTACTTAACAGATCATATTATTAGAATTGCCAGATTTGGACCTACTTCTTAGCATTTCAATGAAAAGATGAGGCTACCAATTCAGGAGTATTTGCATTCATCACCTCTGGGACACGACCTCTCCAGAGCATTTGCCTCATTCATGTCCAGGTGCCAGCACAGGCAATAACAACAAATTGCATGTTTATTTGTTCATCAACCACTAACTATTATCCACCAACATTAAGTAGGTGGATAGTAGGCTACTTCACCTAAATTCATACAGCAAGCACTAAGTAAGGATTTTTAATCTGCACAGCTGGAAACATCTGTTTCTCTGAGCTGATGTTTGCACTGCCAGCAGCCAACAGCTCCCAATGATGGGTCAACCAACTAGGAACACCCAAAGGAAACCAGACCATGGTGGGAAATCTCTGTAATTTCTAGCTGGATGACACATCCCTCCCCTAAACTGTTTAATTAGTGGTGATCTGCTGCCTTGCACAAGGATGGAAAGGAAGAGCTCTTGAACGTGACACTAAAAGAGGGAGATCCTTCCTGCTGGAAAATGTCTCATCAGACCAAGATCATCCCAGAGCAGATCATCCAAGAGCCATGACCCTGCTCAAGTCACCTCCTCCTCAAGCAACACACAGACTTTTTCTGCTCGTAGCTTTGTAATAAGCAGAAATCAAGCCAAAGCAAACTTCACTCCCCACAAAAGTTGAAGCTCTCTGAACACCCAAACCGTGACCTACCCACAGTCTGGAAACACACAGTAGGAGTCCAAATGTCTCGCTGCACAATAAGGATTCCACAAAATTATTTTCCACAGGTCTGAAAAATACATTCAGTGTTCATGCTCATTTTGACTCAGGAAAGCACTGCTGGTAGTTTTATTAGGGATATTTACCCTTACTGGGTACAGGCAATTGGGGTTTTTTATTTAGAGTATATATTGTTCATTGAGAGTATCATTTCCCTGTTATTCTTCCAAACAACAAGGCCATTAAAATATTTTAGGCCTGGAGAATGGTGCAGTTAAAGTCTTCCAGTTTCAGCAAATTGTGCCAATTCGTAGAGGAAACAGGAGCTATCTCTGATGAGCTGTTTCCCATTAGCCTTGAGAAAAGTAAAATAGGATCACCCTTTGGCTTGCATTATTACCACTATCTTCTTGGAAAAATTTAGCTTCTTTAGTGAAATCAGATGTCTCTTCAGATCCCAAATCACTTTAAAGACATACAGATGGTCTAAATGCTTGCTTCTCTTTTCATCTTTCTGTCAGCTAACAAATGTCAGCCCTGTGATGGCCAGACCATTTTTAATAGTATCAAGCACTTAATTCCCCTGCATTTAGAGGATCTTTCCTGGCTACCAGTTTTTCCTACCTTTTTGCAGAGCCACAGGGTTTAGATGATCATTTGTTAAATGATCTGTTCACAAATCATGGACAGGTGGGCAGTGGGCAGAAAGAGCAGTACTGTAACATCAGATAGGTTTGGACAGCGTTTGTGGCTACCTCTAGGAAAAAAGGGTAATCAAAAATCTTCTGTCACCAGCTCCCTACCTTACTTCAGACTGGCAGGTTTCCATAACGTGAGGTGGGGTAGTGAGCAAATGGCAGATATTAATATATTTAAATAAAAATGCTATGAATTTTAATGTGGATACAGTAAATGAACTCATTTTCCTCGAGTTATGCACTTTACAAATTAGCAGATGACCTTCTAAGCACACCAGGAGGGGCCATTCCCATTAAGAATAAAAATAGCTAGTCCATTAACTACTCATGTAAACAACCAACACAGAATTCCTAAAAAGCATGGAAAATAAGCATAAAGGAATATGTGCATTCTGAGCAGTACTCAGTGCCACAGACATTACAAACACATGGGCCAGTAGGCTTTTTACTCCTGCACAGAATTTTACCCACCAAAAGAGGAAAGATTATTCTTCTGCAAAGAGATTCTCATTAACTCATGTGAAAACTACTGCAAAATGCTGATGCAGTCAAAGAAAATTATACAATAATTATTTTCTTATTAAGAAACAAATACATTCCTTTTGGCCTCTTACCAAAACCACTAATTAATGTAGATGCTACATTACATTATGAAAACTGGAGAGGCAGCTCAGTCTTGCAGGGGTTTTTAAGAGCAGCTCAGGTGGGGTGAACAGATGAATTAACTGTTTCTGGGTGTTTTCTATTCTTCACCTCTGCCTGTGCTGACTCATATGAAGCAATCCATTAGTCACCCACCTGCCAGACCACACAACATGCTAAATGAATACACTCTAAGCATTTACATGAGGATTTAACAAATCAGTGGATATACTCCTGCATTTTTAAGCAGTGGAAACATGTCCTTCATGTTCTCAATTAGCCAGAATCACTCATCTCTCATGACTTACATACGATCAAGTCAACTGTTCTTTCAGAGCACTGAAACTGCAGAGGAGCAGCCAATGATTAATACCTAAAAATGCACAACCTACAGTATCTCATCCTGCATTTGTTTAAAATCCAAGTGTTAAACCAGGCACACACATGCACCCACTGAAATCCTGCTCCACTTCCATGGCCTTGAGGGAAGAGGCAGGAGAAATATCCTTATGATTTCATCTCCAAAAGGCAGCCCATTTACCATAGGAGAATTGCAGTCTTATTGAAGTCAGATGCAGCTGACAAAGATTTTCTCAAGCAAGGATGTTAAATCTAATACATATTACGTAGAATACAGCATTTTATTACCATATAAAAGTGAAAGATACACTAAAACAAAACAAAAAAAAATCTGTTTTCACATTCTAATAGCAATGCATTCCATTAGTCACACACAGATTTTGTTTTAAACTGATAGAGAGTGTGCTAAGATGAGATTTTAGGAAGAAATTCTCTACTGTGAGGGTGCTGAGTGAGGGGAACAGGCTGCCCAGAGAGATTCTCAACACTTCATCCCTGGAAGTGTTCAAGGCCAGACTGGATGGGGCCCTGAGCAATCTGGGGTAGCCCATGGCATAGGGATTGGAACTAGATAATCTTTAAGGTCCTTTCCAGCCCAAACCATCCTATGATTACATATTTTGCCAATTTGAGGAGCATCAACAAAGGTATTCTGAAAAATATTCTCTTGCTTGTTAAATATTTCCACACTTCAAAATATTTACAAGAAGAATGCAGAATGTTATTTGTCTGACAGTTTGAGATTTATTACTTTATATGAATTATAGGTATCACAAACTGAATAAAAAATCAGAGGAAAAAAATGTAGTCAAAAGCCCCTAATTGCAAAGACATTCAGATTCAGCTCTTCATTGTGAGCACAGGGCTTGTTTCCACTAGTTTAGGATAGGAAAAAAAAAAAGAAGCCTAAGCCTGAAGGAGTCCTCCTTTCTATCCTGGTATTTTTATTAAGGCAACCACATGTAAAGCTGAAACCTAAACACACTACCACAGAATAAGCATGTACTTTCTAAGGTTACTCAGAAACAGAACTGCTTCATCTGCTACTAAACTGGAAGTAGAATTTCAAGCTCAAAAAAAAGTGAAAATACTCTGACTAAAGTACTTAATCCTACCTTCTGGCACATCTTTTCAAGAAGAGAACCAGGGACCTCAGTACCAAGTCTCTGCCATTACTTGTCTTCACAAATACCTAGAAATTTTAATATCTTTTTCTATATATAGAAAAACTTCTGCATAAATAGAAGTTTTCAAGGCACAGAAAATTAAATAATTCAGACGTCCTCATCTTAACTGGGGGACAATTTTGACTGCAGGAATGTTCCAAAGCCCTATAAATTCAATGCAATGAAGAAGAAAAAAAGCTAGAAATTATCACCAGCTTCCAATGGACTTCATATTACATAATTATTAGAAGTATTAGTACATGATGTTATCAAGTCAGATGTTGTTTACAAATTAAATACTACTTAGTTTTTCATGAAGTTCAGAATATTAAAAAAAATCATTGGCTAAAAGCACAGCCAAGACAGAGATTCTTTTTGAAATTGAACTGATAATGCAAAAATCTGAGTGGTCACATAATGCAAAATACTTTGCCCCAAAAATATTTGAAGCCACATGGCTCTTAAACAGAAAACCAGCTTATATTCGGCTTCAGGAGAACATTTTTCCATAGCTCCTCCTGAGAACCTCCATTCCACCTTTAACTTATTGTGAAGAGGAGAACGTCAAACAGCAGCAGCATCCTATGGACAATATCCCTGGTGTTCTGAAAATACACACTTTAAAATCAGGAATTCAGAAGCTTATGTTTATACAGAAATTCTCCCAAGAACAGCATAGAAAAGTAGTACTAGAGTACAGTTTATTTGCAAATAACATTCACTGCTAACATGAGAAACTGTTCACAGAGAAACAAGCAGTATAATGGAGAAGGGCTTTTTTGATCTTATATACTTGAAAGCCACGACATAAACTTGGAATAATTAAAGCTATAATAACCTCTGACAGCTGTGCTGTTGTTTAGAAGAAAAGAGAACAATATCTGGATTTTGTTCCTGCTTCTCTTCTGTCCCCTTCACTTGACATATAAGCTTTCTTTCACAGAATTACTGAATGGTTTGGGTTGAAAAAGACCATGAGGATGATCCAGTTCCAAGCCCTCTGCCATGGGCAGACACCTTCCACTATCCCAGGTTGCTCAGAGCTCCATCCTACCTGGCCTTGAACACTTCCAGTGATGGGGCATCCACAGCTTCTCTGGCACCTGTGCCAGGACCTCACCACGCTCATGGGGAAGAGCTTCTTCCCAATATCAAATCAAAACCTGCTCTTTGTCAATGCGGATTCATCCTCCCTTGTCCTGTAAATAACTGCTCAGCTAAGAAATCTCTCTCCAACTTTCTTTGAGGCTCCTCTTACGGAAATTTCCCATTCTAACCATTCATGAGACTCTGTGGCAGAGTCAGAGAGTCTCTCCTGACACCAGAGACTCTCACAGCTGGCACCAAAGCCCCTCCAACGTGGCCCCAGTGGGTCCCCACCTGACTCCCTGCACAGCCCACGCTCACACAGTCACACCAGTTCTCCTCACCAGTTCAACCCCAGGTTTCCCACGGCAGAGTCTCAGGCGTCTCATTCCATAAAGCAATTTATTCACAGCACAGCAACAGAGCAACAGCTCAAGCTGCTGCCCCTGAGAGGGAACCCAACAAAGGAACCTCTGGGCTTTTATCCCCTCCCAGTCTGTCCCCACTCCAGTCTCACTCTTCCTGCTGTGTCTCTCCATGTCCATTCACTGCCTGGCACTACCCCATCTTCCTGTGACAGAGGAGGCACGACTGACACCCACAAAGGTTCCAAGCATCAGCCAGGCAGTAACCTCTCAGTGCACTGACCTTTTCTCTCTACCTTCCCATGGGCAGCTCCACACAGCACAGAATCCTTCTCTGTGCTTTCCCTAAGCCTTTCCTCTGCAGGACCAGCTGACTCCTTCCTGTCCCTTACACAGACACCCAACCCTTGTTTGCCCCCCTGTAGCATCTTACCTTACCTGTCCCCTGCACCACTGCCTGACCCTTCCTCCTCACAGCACGGCCAGCTGACCCTCACCCAGCCAAGCACTCTTTTCTAACACCCATTCTCCTTGGACCCAGCCTGTGACCTCATTGAGGGCACGGCTGTTCCCACTTTGGCAATCAGCACAGCTGCAGCTCTTCAGGGGAGATTGCCTATTCTCTTACAATCCATCCTTCCACATTCCTGCCCTTTCTTATGCAAAGGATCAGAAGTTCATGGTCTCTTGTGTCCATCTCCCTCCCAGAACTCAATCTGCACCCCCAGCTACCTGCACCAGAGGCATTCCTCTACACTCCCTCCATGTACTGCAAAAAGGTCACCCCAAAGCCATCTCTTCTCCAGGCTGGACAAATCCATTGCTCTCATGAATTAGAGCAGAAATAGGTTTGTAACGTTATCTGGCTTTGTTTCACTGCACCTGAAGGAGAAGCAGACTCATGGCACCCTTTGGGGGGATGACAGGGGCCAGCCTGTGCTGAAGAGCCACTGCACACGAGTGTCACCAGGCACAGCCAACACTTACCTCGTGCTGCCCTAGCTGTAATAAGCATTCACTTAAAAATCATCAGTCAAGTAGCATTTTAAACACTTCCTATTCCCATGGGAAGCTCAGAAAACAAAGTCTGGTGAAAACCTCGCAGCAGGGCAGAAGTGTCACTCTGCAATTCCCAAAGCAGGGGTGGCACTGGCACAGCTCTGCCTGCCCAGCCACAGCCAAAGGAACCAATCTGACATTTCTGCTAGCATAAACTTTTCCAAACAGAAGCTCAAGACTTTTGTTTTTCATTTTTCTTTAACAATGTGAGTTAGCCTGACTCTTCCCAGCTGTTATCACAAGAAAAAGGCTACTTTTTCATGGGAAACGCCTCTCCACTGCAGGAACAAAGCTGAAGTACTTTGGTTTAGATCCTAACAGATCATGAGAGCTGTATTTTCTTAGCTCTCTCTCCTCTATTTATCCTTCATCTCTTCCCATATACCAAAGAAGATCCTTGTGGTCCCAACTGACTAATCACTTACCCTGATACTCCCCTTATCCTGACATATTTGCTACACATACTAAATGGAGATGCTGAAAATTAAGAGGTAAAAATAAAAAGATCTGGAAAAAAAAAAAAGACCCAAATGGTCAGTATGCCACCTCTCCTCCACCTTCTCAGGCAAGCCAAGTCACTCAGACTGGGTCAGAGCTTCCCTGTCAGTACTGAGCTGTGATGGGCTTGGCCTAAAGTGGCCAACAAGGTGACAACACTGGAAATAAGCTTAACACCTTTAAACTTCAAAAATAAAATCATTTTCTTTTGATTTTCAAATATCAGTAAAACCTCCGGTATTACTCAGGATCCACTCTACTGGCATGAGGATGGCCATAATTAGTGAGCAATAATTGACTGTCAGGAACTAATATCTCCAACCAAGTATATTAAATTAAATGTAGTTTTGATAGTTATAATAGTGATTTAGCTTCTAAGTGACATTTCTAATACATTTATTGTTATTACCATCACTGCTCAAGGTAATACAAAAGTGGGTGGGGAGAAATGGAAGATTTAAAAAACACTGTGAAAGGTATCAGGTTTTCCATGTAGAAATCTGCACAAAAGCTCAGTAAAGCACCTCCAACAGTCTGATAAGGCCTCTGCATTTTTAATCAGGCCTCCTATTAGTTATTAGAGGACATACAAGGAACTTGAATATACTGTAAGCCAGCAGTCTTACATTTTAATGAAACAATGTTATATCCAGCAGCTTACATCAGTAAAGTTACTTCAAAGAATTCTCATGTACTGTGATTTCAAGAGTGAGGTGAAAATAAAATAAAAAGAAAAGCCAAATTCATTTGTGAGTTGAACTCAGTAAGCTCCAAAACCATAAATAAAAAAGGATACCCTGACCCAAGGCAAAAGTCCTCTGGCACTCCTAATACAGACCTGCTGGAAAAAGCCGGATGCTGCTTCCTCACAGAGCAGGCAACATTTCAGCTGCCTTATCATCCTTGCAAGAATTCATTTCTGTATGGATCTATTCTCTTTAAAGAACTACAAAATTAGCCGTTTATAGTTTCCAGCCACCATACAGAGTATCCATCTACTCATGTGATGTGATATTACATAGTAATGCAATTATTGGAAATTAATTCTATGAAATGGCTCCTGAGAGAATTATGCCACACATAACACAATTATGAATATTTTTGTAGTGCCACTAAATACAGAAGATACTCCATGTATGCTGATATACTCTATATAATAATCCCTTGCCACAAGCCATTTATTTCTAAAAATCTCTTTATAAAAGACAGCTCTGCACTTAAGAGTGTTTCGGCTCACTTCCATCACACCACATAATGATTGCCAAATAATACAAATGATTGCATGCAGAAAGTCAAATACAGAATTAAGGGCATAACAACACACTTAACTCTGCTGGAGTGGTTGTTATGTTTAGGGTTTTCTTTTTTAAATCAAGACTTGTTATATTTCATCACTTGATGAGAACTTTTGGTACAGTATGAGAAGCACATGAATCTGAGTAACTGCATTGAACTAGATTATAGATAATTTACTTCCACCACTATTTCCAAAACCAATAATCAGTATCCCAACAAAATAAACAAATGACCATTTGTTATTTTCAGTATATGTTGTTCACCTTATCATTTGCTCTTTAAATTCAACCCATCCCACTACAGCATGCAAAGCAATTCAAGCTCAAGTTTCCTCAGCAAAAGTAACAGCAGAAAAAACATACCTGAAGAACACATCAGTGAAATTCTTTGCAGCATATAAAAAGGCTTCTTACCTGAATTCCTTGAAAATCACTCTTCCCTTAACAGGATACCTGGTAGCAGTAAGTACTAATATCCAGTTAGTACATGGGAACACAAAGAGTGGCCACTAAAAACATGCCAGTTCAAGGACAACATGACATAAATCCTTTCATAACCATTCCAAGTTCCATCTTCACCCTCTCCGATTCACCAGAACCTGCATTTTGGAGGCCCCAAAGATGGCCAGCTCATGCTACTCCTAAATGAGTATTTCTCTCCCACCTCCATACCTGACATCCACTCATCCTGTTCTGAGGGATACCTCTGTCTCCTCCAACAATCCAAGAACTCTTCCAGAGAGATCCCTCTTGAGGATCAGGATCATTCAGGATTTTAGGATCTCCCTCTCCCTCACACTGTGCTGGGGCTCTCGAGTGCACTGCCTCCCAGGAAAACCCACCTGATCAATGGGTGCCTGAAGGGCTGGAATCAGTGGAATTTTGGAATTTCTGATCATGGAGCTACCCTTACAGCACCAGGCTTGCTTGAGTCAGATGGGCTCCATCTAACTAACTAACAAGGGCAAAAAGGATTCCAGCCCATGGGTTGGGAAGGCTGACTGAGAAGGCTTTGAAGGGGAAAGGAGATGAAACCAGGCTCTCCAAAGAGAGAGGTAAGGCAGAGCTGGGGGAAATCAGCAGCCCTGCTGCAGTGCATGTGCACTAATGCATACAGCAGGGGTGACAAAGAAGAGGAGCTGGAAGCCAGGGCACAGCAGGAAAGCTGTGGTGTGGTCACCGTCACAGAAACGTGGTGGGATGATTTGCACAAATGGAGTGCTGCAGTGGATTTGTCTTGTGTGACTCATGGCATGCCCAGGCTCCTGAATGCACTTTCCAAAATATCCAGGGAGCTGGAGTTATAAGAAGTAACAGACTAAAATATTTTATCCCTGATTTTTTTTAATATATTAACGGAGAAAACTATGATAAAAGGCCTCAGTATTCTCTGATTTCTACAAGATCCTCTACACCCTTTTTTAAATCATTGCACAGAAGGGGAAAAACCTATTGCTGATTTTTAAGGTCTATTTCTAAGGAAACACTGAAAATGAGCCCATTCAGTGACCTTCACTATAGAAGTCTTAAAATTCTTCCCAACTGTTCTTCCCTCATGAGAATGGCAGAGACTGCACTAACAGTCATGCAATGAAGAAACTAAACTTTCTTTTAGTTAAGCTATTTTCCCTTAATTAGTCAAAGTGACAAATGCGCAAACTCAAAAAGGAAGGACTTTTATCTTTATAAATGTAATGTGATAAACTATGGTGTATTTCTAGTTTCAGAACAATGCCCCAGCTGGATGCACATCTCTGGGACAAACCAAAACCAGTCCCCAAAATAACAAAGCCAGGGCTACAAAATGAGACCTGGGCCACCACTCAGAAAGGTGCTGGTGTGGAAATGGACCAGCCTGTACCTGTGAAGCTCAGAAAGAAGGAAATTTGGCAAGAGTAATGCCAAAAACCAGTTCACAGATCCGTTCTGAAAAGCAATTCTTCATACTACCTCCTTCTTCTGGATCAGTCAGCTCCTAGGGGGATGGGATGCTCACAGTCAAAATATTTCTACCCAGAAAACATCTGAGCATGAAGTTAAGCAGAGACATGATTACATGCCATTGCTGACTGGAAGCCACTGCTCAATTTAGCAAAGCAATCAAGGAGATGATTATTCAGAAGTGAACTTATACCCAAACCATCTGAACCCGCCTTATGCTTATTGTAAAGTAGATCCTTAAGAAGTTACATGGAAGAAATCATATGAAAGTGGTTTTCTTTAATTATTTACTAGCAAATATGTAGGGCTAGCTGTCAAAACAAAGGAAACAAAGATGTCACATGTAAGTAAATCTAAAGAGCCAGTTTTTGCATTCGGAACATAACAAAAATCAAATAAAGAGCCAGGATGATGAATTTTCACATGAATGCTGAGATCATATTTTGACAAAACTGTCATCCGCATAAGATTTTATTTTCAATCTACTAAAGATTTTGCTACAGCCTGAGTAGTTTGTGCAACATGCAATACCACCAGGTGTGTGGCAATTTGCTTGGATTCAGGTGAACACTCCCAAACAAGTCACACTGAAAACTCCTTGCACCTGGAACAAATCAGCTGCTCACTGCTAGAAGCAGTAACTAATAAAAATCTGTATTTCTATTTTAGATAACAGTTTCCATACAAGAGCTTCTACTGCTACTGGTAACCTTTTGTAACAGTTTCTCACTAATATAGCAAAACAAGTGCAAAAGATGTCCAAAATCTTCTACATATGGAGAGTTTGATAGATGAGGAACCCCATTTGAATGTAACAGAAAATGGATTTTGATACTAAAAAATCATTCAAGTTGGAAGCCTTTTTTTGAAGATGGAGGGAGGCAGGACATGGAGACCACTGTGGAAAATCTGTTTACAGCTCTACCCCCAGGCGTCTCCTTCTACTAAACAGAAATTATAAGAACTGGGAAATACTTGTGGAAGATAAAGTGTTGCTGCTTGAGTGGAGTGTAAAAGCAGCATTGGTGGGGAACGTGGAGACAGGAACAATTTGAAGAAGTCACTATGCAGCCTAAGGAAGTTAGGCTGGGTGTGAACATGAAGACCTACCATGAAGGGAAGGTGCAGCATAATTCTCCAGATTCTGTAGAGTGAACCAGTTGGACAGAAAAGCTGGAGTGTTTTAAGAGTCTTTTTATTTATTATTGTATTGCTTCCATCATATTTATTTGTAGAAAACATTCTGTCATTTTCTTATCACAGACTCCAAGCCTGTGCTGTTGGTTACCAGGTAATGCTACAGTTTTAATGGCTTGAGTCAGTTGGAATCTTTAGTAACACAAAATCCAAATATAGCAACAACAAGCTCCTTGCTTTACTTGTTTTACTGTGACATTTCATCTCATAGGCACAGAAAGCCTGTTCACTACATCAAGCAATAGAACACACAGGATTTATGCTGCACGCCTCCTGAAATTAAAGGCATCTCTACAGGGATGTAGAGTTTTTTCAGTCTTTTTAAAACTGACCTCTACAGGTCAGTTTAAAAAGACTGAAAAAGAGCACTTCAATCCATTTCTTTGCTTCCTTCCAAAAGCCTTTGTGGAAATTTGGTCAGGAGAGTTACACAGAGGACCGTCAACTGGGATAAACTGACTTCAGTTCAAGACCTGGTCATATTAATTGGGAGAAAGCATTTAAAGTTAAAAAAGCCAGTCACTTAAATTTTGAAAGTGCCAGTAACTGTTAGGTGTCAAATAGAGTCAAGCACAATAGAGAGGACTCAACCATCACTATTTAATGGAGACCTCTTCAAAAGCGTCTTTTAAATTCATTTTCATTCAGCACTTTGTACTGCTAGAACAGACTAGAACCAGGGACTGCACAGGAAAAAAGGCCACTCTGCAAGCAACCCACTCACTCCCTGTGAAGGAACACCCTGAAATGCTCCAAGCATTTATCTGCACATGAGTAAGAAGGCACTGTGGGTCCTGGAACCAAAAATAAACCCAGAGTCAAAACTTCTATGAATACCAAATGAGCAGGGAGGGGCAGGGGAGTCCCACGGCCCACCTTGGGTTTGGGATGGCTGTTGCAAATCTCTCACTGAAGTATTCAAAGCACCTTTCATAAGGTGTGAAGAACCTTTGTAATGCTGTGTAAGCCCGTGCCAGGCTCTTGAAAACCATCTTTTCCTGCTCTGATTTTAGAAAGGGCTTTCCTACTCTAGCCAGGGAAGACCAGCTCTGATGTCAGGGAAGTTCCTGCATCCTCTTAACTCTTCCAACACCCCACCAGCAATGCTGTTCATCGGGCATCAGGCAACTCAGAACAATTTATGGAGCAATTGCAGGTATTTTCACTCCATTATTTACACTCTGCTCCAGGCAAACCATGGCAATGAAGCACAATTTTCAAAGGCACCATGTTTGCAGGGAGGAATATTAGAGGGAAGAACAGAAGAAACTATCACGTAAAAAATCCTGTGTCATGAGCAGTCTCTCCCTTTATCTGTGCTTCTCCATCCAGAATACAAGAATATTGATAGCTGTTTAGCTATTTTTAATGATGCTTTAACAATTAATGTATTATAATTTATACATATAATTAATGTATTATAATGTATTATCTCACCTCTGTTACTAGAGGTGAGAATAGGCCATGAGGGACAAAAGCTCTTTTATATGTGGAAACCAGACTAATTCCTTTGAAAAAGAACCATTTAGACCACGTGGCTTAAAGCTGGCAGAGCAGAATCACCAGAGAAGGCTGAGCAAATAAACAACAAAAATATTTGGACAAGAAACAAAAGACAACAGAGAGAGGAATAACACCAAGACAAAAGCATTTACTTTTCAAAGCAGCAAAAATATGGAGAGTAGGAAAGACAGGAGAAAAATTAAAAAGTAAAATAGGCAGGAAAAAAAACAAAGTGATGGATAAACTTTATCAGAGAATAGCAGAAAAATAAAGGAGAGAAAAATAAAACTAATGTTTGCTGCAAACCGAATTTGGTGTAAATGTGCTTCTATTTGCTGAACTTCCTAGGAACAGAAATCCAGGGATTTTCATCTGGAATCTGGCTTTGGGTAATACAGGATGCAGTGAAATTCTCCAGTCTGAAGGATGCTGTCTATGTATCTGAGGACAGAAGCTTTTGCTGCATCTGATTTAGACTAAGAATTGGCTTTACATCCAACCTGAAGTGAAAAGCAGGAAAAGTGAATTAGATCTGCCAATTTTTACATTTTTCTAACACACACCTCTTTCTGAGGCAGAAACCTAGGTCAGTTAACAGGCTGTTAATGGCTCAGCAGAATCTCTTTCATAAAAATTTGGAGCAAAATGCTAAGCAATCAAAAGATGAGCACTTGGTACTGGGACAGGAACTGGCTGGGACATCCCGTCTTCCTACATCCTCCTCCTACAAGAAAATCTTAGCACAGATTTTTGCTGTAGATCCTTTGACAAACACCGGTGATCTATTCAAAAAGTACCTTCAAGTAGCTACATATGCAAGGAGAAAAATCTGTATTGGCCTCTGAGGTCCTTGAATTTCAGATGATTTCGTTTTATTCACCTTTATTAGACTGAAACTGTAAAGGAGATGGACTGCAGTTCAGACTGCAGAGCACAATCTGTGTTACCTGAGCCAGGAAGCCACGCAGGGAATTTTTTACAGAAGCAGTGTAGACCTGAATTTTGGCACCTTTGGGTTGGCTGGCAGGCTTGAAGGGAAGAGTGGCACGCTTTAGCCCCTGGATTCTGGCTTACATTGGATGCTTACACAGCTCACCTGTGTAGCCAACATTCAGTTTTGCATATTTCAGCTAGTAACACTCTGGTGTATAAAGAAGCCGACTGCAGTAGGATTTCCAGCTATCTGTCATGAGACATGTAGGTCACAGAAAGTCAGTGTCAGATAAAAGGAGCTAAAGCTGATCTCACTTTTGTCTCAGAGATTACAAGCTATCCCAGAGTCTAAAAGAAGATGTGTAAATCCTGATTATTCAGGACTGCCAGGAGTATCGGTTTCTTGCACAAAGAAACACCTGGCACAAAATAAACCTGAATAAGTCCAATGTGAATATTTTTTAGAGGACTTCCTGAGCAATGTCTTCCCCATCTGTTCTTCCACAGTGATGGGAAGCTTTGAATCATACTTAAATTATTATTTAACTAAAAGGACAGGCCAAAATAATTGCCTACAGAAAGCTCCTCTCCAAATTGCACATGGCTTAAAACCTGGTCTTTTATTCACGGAAGAACTCCTGTTGGTGGTGATTCAGACGTGCACCACAGGGATTCTCCTGCCACATAGAGGCACACCTAGAATTAATAGAGAGGTACCAGCTTGTGCAAAATGTGGCTGCTCAGAAACACTCAGTAGCCTTTCTGCAACTAGAAAGGAATGATTTGTTTCACATTCCCTCATGGATACTATCTTATGCTCCTGGTAGATTCCAGCCCACATTTATTCAAGCTGAAAATCTCAATCCCAATCTTCAGGGCTGTCCAGGAGAACCAGTCCCACCTTCATCATTCAAGGGCTGCATTCCCTGGGGACTCTGCAGTCTGTAAAGCCCTTTGGTGGCTGCATGTACCATTCCTGTTTGGAAAGATTCCTCAAAGGTATTTATTGAGTCTGAACTCCTTCGCAGCTTCCCCAGCCAAAAGTACACTTTCACAATACGTGGCACATACAAAACTACTGTTCTCCAACCTTGGATTTCCTTACCTGGGGGCAGACCAGACTCAAATGCTAACAGCAGCTGAGAGGATGTTATTTCCTTAAGTAATATTTAAATATCGTTTTGAAAGAATAAAATAAAATTGCAGTACTCTAAGTTAGATGAAAATAATCAACTTATTTACGTATTTAGTTCACAGAAAAAGTTTTTAACTTCTGTTGGTCTATTTCATGTGTCTGGACATAGAAATCTATGACCTTGACATAAAAAGAGAATTTTTGACAAAACATAATTTACGAAACAACAAAAGCTTCTAAATTCAAAGGGAACATCAACCACGCAGTTGGCTTAAATACACTCTGCAATTTCCCCTCCTAAATTTTGCCTTGAACACCATTTGACATATTTCCAGCAAAAGGCAACAAAATTAATTCTCTACTTGTGCCCTGCACAAGCTATGTGATTTACTCAGAGGGAGTAAAAGTTTTCTCAAAGTGTTTGATAATGGACCACTTCCATCAATCACCGTGGCATTCTGCTCCCGTGACTTCCTGTGAAGTCTCTGAATGATCCTGCTTCCTCTCCATCCACAAGGCAACGTGAGTTTTGTTTAACCTCCCTAACCATAAAACACAGCTCTTCTGTTAATCTGTCATCTACTAATCAAGGCTCCATCCGGAAGGGCCCTGGATATCCATTAGCAGCTGGAATGCTGCAGTGAAATCCTGGCTCCTAGCAGCAAAATAACAGGTTTTGTAACTATTACTGGTCTAGGATAATTCTTCTTCCACACGTGCAGGTGCTTGTGTGAGTATTTTTAACAGTGGCAGTGTAAAATACAGCATAAATCGCAGAGGTGCTAATGTGGAACCATCTTATCCATTGCTCCAACAGTAAAAAATTCTAATACACAATCTCTAATAAAGCCAAGAGTTTACAAGGAGTATAAAGGGTATTCATCAATATATCTCTGACAAACCAATTGAAAATATGATACATTCTAGTTATGGACACGATGAAAATACTGCTTTGAAAATGAAGACCAGCTTGTTTTGTGATGGTTACAGATAAAATATTGGAGGAAGCATGCTGCTGTGCCTACATAAAATGACAGATAAACCTCAGGATGACAAATTACAGTTCAGCAGGTAAACAAGATTTATCCGCATTTTTTAGATGAAAGTGGTGCTTCTTAGGGTGGCTCAGCAATTACTATTATTTTTCAAAATCTCCATGTATTTCAGAGGTTTCTGAAAGATGGCACGGACTAATATATCTTATATAACCTTTATTACCAGCACCTTATTCATAAGGTACTGATTTTGCTCTATCCTGACATACAACATGCAAGTCAGGGACCAGTTTTCCTCAATTCCTATTTTCCTAATTTTTTCATTTGTCTAGTGAATTCAGGACTTCTCTTCTCTCAGTATTTTTAAAGAGAGAAAACTAAGTTTTGCATAGACCTCAATTCCAAATATGCTGTCCTTGCTACACGTTTTAAACACATTTTTTGACAGCATTCTGTTTCAAACCTGTTTAACAATGTTATCCTAACAGTTTGTGCAACTTCCCAATGGAGAAGCAGTTGGGAATAGTTCTTTTGCTACCTTACATAAATGACCATTAAATGATGTCATATACTATAATGACACAAATATATTAAATGTCCTTTCACTTCAAAAATGTAAAAAAAAAAATCCACCCAACCCTTTTTCTCCCCTTCTTCTCCCAGATGCTCTCCATTTCATCAGCAGGTAGCAGGCTGAAGTACAGCACATACAATAAAGTGCATGTAGCAACTTCGTTTCAGGAGTTTTACCAATACAGAGATTTATGGCTGTCACTTTATGCTGAAATTCTCCAACATCAAAGAGTGGTGTTAAAGCACGAGTGACAGCCAAGGCAACAGCTGTATGGATAAAATATGGTTGTTTTAACACCTTCCCTCTTGATGTAAAGAAGGTCAAGGGATGTTGCTTTCATCCCCCTATGGTGTTCTGGGTGAGTGTAAGTTCATCAGTAAAGCCCCAGAAAGGGAGTTGCTGAATAGTCACTGTTAACTGTGCACAAAAGGGTTGATGGGGAGAAAAAATAAAATCTGAGCTTCCCTTCATTGACACTGTGAAGATTAAAGATTGGAAAAAGCTGCTGTCAGAGGTTCCTGCTCGTTGGGATTCCACATATCAAAACCAGGAGCTTTCTGGAACTCTGGAAACTTACTCCCAAATTCACAGACAAGCACACAGTAACGCAGATGAAAGACTGCTGACTGCTGTGCAGTTAAACCCTCTAATTTACTTAGCATATTCTCTTTCTGAGATCTCCTTGCAGCTGTTCATTGCAAATGATCCAAGGCAACATTCCCCTGCTTGAGACAAGCATAGCAAATTTGAACTAAGGAAACACTTTTAGGAAGAGGTGAAAAGCAACTGAACTCAAGAGAAAAAGATTAACACCTCCTACTTCTAAAGCATTCAAAATGTATGCACTCATTTTGTAGTTTCTACAAAAGATAAAAGCTTGAGCATGAAACTTGAAATTAGTGAGATTAAAGAGTAGAGAATTTATGCATTTCTTTTAGAAACAAGGGCAAATGTCAGCCAGTGAATTTATACTTCTTTTTTTGTCCTTGCTGCATTTGCATTACACCGTTACACTGAGTTCAAGTTTACTTTGGGGAATAATATTAAATATAGGCGAGTGCCATTATGAAGCAGGTGAACAATTACTGAATGTAGTCCAGGGAAAGTGGATTAACAGCATCTCTATAAAAAGGCCAAATTAAAGGAATATGAGAGCAGAGGGAACGGGGAAGTCATCTGGGAGCATACTCTTTTTTTTTTTTTTTGGCAGTTCCTAGTCAAAGGCTTGGATATATCCCGACCTCCAAGAGCAGTCAGGATGCAGACAGCTCAGTAACGCCCCTCCAAGCCCACCTGGGACCAGGGAACTCAACTGAGAAACGGGACTGAGAGGATGCCAAGTCACCTGGGCAGGACTTGGTAAGCTACAGCTGGTATCTGCAGAATTCCCTGACCTGCAGTGGGTTGAAGGATGCTGTGTTCTGGCACTTCCTGACCCCTGCACGTTCTGTTTGGATTGACAAAGTCTGGTAACAGTTCTGCTTCATCTTGCTTTTGTGAGCTACAATCAGAGACTCAAGAAGCAAAATAACTAATAACTTAAGATTTTAAAGCTGGAATTCTCTTTCAGTTTTGGTCATGTCATCCTGTAGAACTTACCTTTCCTCAAAACCAGTTTGTGCCTTCTTGCTTCCAGCTAATCCTGTCAGTTAACAGGAACGAAACATGAAATGAAATACAGTGTGTTGAATATTAGAGTCTGAAAACCTGCTTCAAGTAGCAACTGATACTGATAATTTTATTTAAATATAATTCCTGGACATCTTAAGAAGGAAGAGCTGTTATTTTCCATGGCACCTCACAAGATGTGTATGCCAACACGTGTGTGTGTGCTCTAGGGCCTCTGTGCATGTCTCATGGTGAAGACTCACTGACACAAAGGCACCAATGCAATCAGCCATGCAGCTCTTTGTACAATATTTCTTTATGCTCTTTTCCAGTCTCCCACTGTTATTCCAACCTGCCAAGCTGTCAGGGAAACGCTGTCAGTTGTAATTCTTACGTTGTAACTGGACGTGGTGTGTTATCCAAGTGCTATTTGGTGTAAGCTGGTACCAGCTCAGTCTCCTGCCAAGTGTTACTGGGATAATCCCCAGCTTCCCCAGTCCTTCCCAACATCTCCCAGAAAAAAAATTAACAACCTGATAGCTTCAATCTACTCGTTTGTCACAGCTCCTTCCCTCTGGGGACCCTGGATGACAGACAGTGTGTCACTGCTGCAGTGACCAGGGCTGGATGACACGTGTGCCATACAGCTTTGTAAAGAGGTCCTATGAACCTCTACTTTGGACATGCCAAGAGACAGAAGGCTCTAAAAAACAAAATTTCAATGAACAGCCCTCCATCCCAAAGCCTCCCTTTCTTCACTCCTGGATAACTTTGGGATTTAGCAGAACCTCCTAGTGATGTCCTTTGGCACACAATTTTCTGTCTAGGCAACAACGTCCCTCTGTCCTCCAACCACATTGCTCCAGCTCCCCAAATACTTCAGAACTACTCTGATTCTACCACTAATCCTGGTTTCTTTGCTTTGCTGTAGTTTTTATTAAATCCCCTTTCTTTTCAAGACTCCCACCTCTGTAGGGGAAGAGGACACAGGAATCTCAGCCCATGGGTTATTTTGTTCTAAGTGAATTATTACCATCAATTGAGAAGACACCTGTGAGCAGTAAACAGCTCTGAGGCTGACAGCTCAGACCTGCTCTCTGAACCAGCAGCTACCACAAAACTCAATTTAAAAGCAGTCACTCAGCCCAAATTAATTATATACAAGGCCAGGAGCAAAGAGCAGAATGATCTACTGGGATCTCCTGAAGGCAACCTGGCTGAACTGAAAAGCAACACTGGTAAATTTTCCCCTGCCCTTGCCCTTTCCTTCTGACCACGCCGTAATTGCCAATGACGCAGTGCAATTTAACACCGAGCACCTGATCAGTGCCATTGTAGAGGACTAAAGGAGAGGGAAAACACAGCCTTTTAACACTTGCTCACAAGGCTCGCCCTCTGTGTGTAAAGTAATCCCATACAACCCAAAATTCCAACCTTTCCAATACCATTTTCAAAAAACATCTATGAAGAATAAACGTGTCCTCAGAAATGCCAGTGGAAAAAGTGGGATAATTGATTCCCTCAGAGTTTTATGATACTCTGCCGTTGGTCCTAAACAAGATACTGTTCAAATGTGCACAAAGCTAACTCTGTAGGGCAGTTCCCCACTCAGCAGTTATCCTAAGATACACAAGACTTATTTTCATGTTGTTTTTCAGACCCAACATTTAAAAATAATCTTCTCAAATCTCTCAAATCCCATCGAGGTATCAGGCCCTTACACAGTGAGTCAGCTGCCTATTGCAAACATGACTCACAAGGTGGAGCAAACCCCTGCTCTCTTATAAAATTCACAAAAAGGAAGAAAAGGAGGTAGAGCTCCCACCACCATAAGACACAACTTGTCTGCTCTGTGCCTGTCAGGTAGGCTGGGAAGTGACTGGAAAAAGTTCTGTGTTCACTTCTTGCACAGCCCTGTGCAAACCGCGGGCACACATCTAAAACCATCTCATTATTGGCACTAATCTATTGACAGCAGATAGTTCACTGCAGATGTCCAATCTCAGTCCATCACTTGGCCTGGGGGGAAATACTCAGAGAGAGACCTATCACTCTCCAACCTGTAAAAGCAGCTGCAACAGCTGCCACAAAGAAGTACTTCTGGTGATCCATAAGTGTCTTGTTTTGTTATGCTCTCCTGTGCTAACTACTTGCAGATCATCTTTACTTCCCCCTCATTCAATTCAGTTTCATTGTGTATTACTCTCTCCCTTTTCTGTATCACATTTCCTTCCAACTATCTTGCATCTTCATAATCAATAATTTTTTCTTCTCCCTTTCCTCTTCTTCCTCCTATAGACTAACTGGAACTGGTCTGATATTTGCTGACATCAACGCTGTGGATTTTAACTTATTTTTAACCAATATCACTCACCCTTGGCTACTACAAGAGAACATAAACTCATCTCCACATGTTTCTGCATTGGTAATAATAGCTGTTTTCTAGGCATTACCAAAATAAACAGTATTAGCAACAACTCACAGAATTACTAGATTGGAAGAGACCTTCAAGATCGAGTCTTAGATCTGCTTGATTCAAATCCTCCAAGGTGGGGGGGGTTACACCACAGAGTTGCTTAAATGACATGTAAAAGAGCATGTAAAATTTCATTACTTTTCCTGATTTAAAAGCTCACACTTTTTTTAAATGCCATTGAGGAAAAAAAATCCCACAAACGCATTCTGAGGCTAAATATTGGAATTAAAAGTAAACCAGGCTTAAAATAAAAAGTTAGCATTTTAAAGGCCTGAAAATAGGATTAGCTCTACCAAGACTGTATAAACATTAATAAGTGGAGCTCTATTCAGGGCTAATGTATCAGTGAGTCACGTGAGGACCAGCAGGAACTCCTTTTAATTTGCAACCAGAAGGTCTGGAGGTTGAAAGAGGTAAAACAACTCAGCAGAAAGGTTCACTGGGACATAGATTAGGATCTTACACTTTCAAAAACTGTTTCTGTTGGCTGCAGCTCTGTCTGATCGCTGGTGAGCTTGAGTGCTCGCCCACTTTACATCTTTAAAAAGATATAAAAAAGATATAAAAACTGGAAGTCTTTATTCAAGCTGGTTCTCAGCCTGGCACGTCCTAAGCAGCAGGGTTCGGGGCTTGGATATTTCTCCCTCCCAAGGCACTCCCCAGCCCCCAGCAGTGCTGAAGGATGACATGACAGCAGTGAATTTAACCACAGCCTTGCCCAACTGTTGCTGTGATTCAGAACTAGAGACTATTTCTTTCTGCTGTGTGTGCCTGGACCATTTTCTACAATTCCCCACTGATACTCTCTGGAATGTTATCCTGCTGCATCCCACTTGTATGAGGAGCCTTTGCTGCTCTGTGTGAGCCACTGGCACCACAGGTCACCAGGTGCTGGGAAGAAAGCCATTCCTGATGGAGAGCTTTGTCTTCCCTGCCTTGCTGGAGGACATTGCAGAGAGGATGCATTTGAGATATATCTCTTGCCCCTCAGCACAACAAAAACAGACAGAGATGAAAATCAAGAACAAAAAAAGCTTCTTTTCTATCCTGGGTTTGTTTGTCTGGGACGTTGGCTGAGAAAACCTGCAGTAAAGATCAAAATCCCATTTGTGGTGTCAGTAAGGATTTGCCCCTAGAAAAAAAGAGCAAAAGTTTAGGACTTAAAAATTTAGTGGAAGTTTAGAAAAGAAAAGGCTAAGTGTAGCCTGAAATGGGATGTGAAAAATGGGGAAAATGACAAAGGGATGGTAGCAATACAGCATCAAATCCCTTGCCAAAGTATATCAAAAAGTCACCCAGGCAGATAACATCTGGATATGTCCAACCTCAATTTAGTCAAAATCCTAATGTAAACAAGTCCAGTGATAGCAGAAGGGTAGTTAAACATTCCACTGCCTTTGGATAATCGAAACCATCTTCCCTTCCTAAAAAAATAACAGACCTTTCAATTATCAAACTCTAAGGAAGAAACTGACAGCTATTGGAAGGATTCCATTAAATTTATTTTTTTTGCTTTGCAAACATCTCTGCAAGTAATTTTTTGTTTGTACAGAAACTACAAGAGCTCTCAAATTACTTAATACTTGTAAATAATGGTAATATATGGTACACTGATTATATGTAATATAAACACTGTATTTTAATCTGGTTTATTAGACTGATGCAAGGCTACACATTCTGCTAACTCTATAATGATATTATTAGTTTCAGTGATATCAATATTGAAATAAAAATTAAAAGAAAATGTATTTTCAACTCTGTAACATGGAGTTTTGATAACATAAGCATACCCTCTTCAAGAATCCTAGAACACATTGGTAGCAGTCACTCTGGGAATGGTAACGGAGCAGGAAAGGAATTCAGTCTCTAACAGATTTTATATAAAGGCTGTGGAGGATCAGTGCATACACATCTTATTGCACCAACCTAATTATACATTGCAATAGTCATTCAGTCAACCCCTCTGTCAACTTATTGCATTAATATATTATCACTGATAATGAAGTTTTTGACAGTAATCTGAGACATCTGCAACAAGTACCATCAAAGCCATTGAGTACAGAATAGCATTAACAAAATACTTTTTTTTTTCCCCCCACGGCTAACAACTTAATACAGCTCTGGGGTAAATGTCACATCAGAAATAACTGTAATCATATATGAATCACCTTTCATGCCTTTTGCTGGAATGCATATGAAATGGAATAATCTATATATTTCAGCAGAATCCAAGGAATTCTTATGTAGCAAAGCTGAAGCTGATACAGCAGGTCAAAATCAAAGGCTGAAGAACACTAACAAGGTTAGGAAGCACCAAGCAGTTGCAGGAAGGAAAGAATTCCACTAAGTTCCATTGCAAATGATCACAATTAAAAGGAAAATATCATTCATGTGTGCGCCAGCAAATCCGAACGGCAACTAATTAAATGATAAATTCTAAAAATCCTAAAATTCCGTTCTCCTGTAGCTAACAAAGCTAAAAAGCTCATTTTTAAAAATAGGTCAAGTCTCTCATCTCCATGCAACAGTGACAGAAGTATTAAACTGGCTGATTTAAAAAGAAAGGGATTATCAGAACCCTTATTTGCACATGGTTATGCAGAAAAAAATCACCTCAAATGAAATTCAACAGAACCACATCATGCTGAAAACACAAGTAAACCTGATAAACAACACAGATAATGTGAAAATAGGCTATGAAGTTTCTAAAACAAAAGTAAATCAAAGGGGAAACTGGATATTTAAAAAATTAAAACATGCAGAAATGAAGAGCTCAGCTCACCAACAACTGTCTAGTTTATATGAAAATAAAAATGCTGTATGGGGCATGTGATGCTCAATGATAACTTCATTTTTAAGATGTACCTCATTCTGACTGAGAGATCAACGGAGCTCAGCTCTCATGTACTGCAGAAGGTAAAACAAATAGGAACTAGCTTCCGGATTAGAGCTGGAGATGGAATTTCAAAATATGGAACCTCTGAAACAATTTGCACAGTCAAAATCACATTCCAGTGCCATTTAATAATGAAGGAATCTGGAAGAGATTATCTGACTTTTCTTGAACACACCGTGCCCAAATATATGGACAACATTTTCATAAGTGCAAAGGCAGAGGGATTTAACTTTCAAGATAGTCTCCAAGACAGCCTCAAAATTAATAATTTTAAAGGTGTTCTACTGCTTTGCAGTTAGTTTGCACCCAGCCAGGACATTCTGTGTAACTGTATCACTTACACACCAGGATGTTAACAGTGCTGTATTACACACCAACGATGGCATGCCATCAATCAAAGTCTGTTATTCTCAAATGTTGGGATGCTTAAGTATTTCCATCCTACCCAACAGATACCCAGAAAAAGAACTCAAAATGTGTGTTTCAATCCTTCATACTCCTGGCTACATTTTGGCAAGGAACGACTCATCACCTGCCATATATTGTGGCTGTACTGTGACTTTCCTTCTAGTGAAGAAAATAAAATTCATCCTGAAGTTATTTGATTGTTCATGATGATACTGACCATTAAAAAAGGAACTACTTATTTCTGCTGGAATGTAACTTTCTGAGCAGAAAACCTGAAGCAGAAACCAGCAGCTCAGAAGGAGCTCATTAGCACACCTGTTCATCTCCCTGAGCCAGGTTCTGAGAATGTGTGCAGAATCCATGCTTTTTTTCAAATACTACAATTCAGATCTTTAAATTACACTGATGTGTGCATTCATCCTTAGTTTCGTGTTAACACAAAGACGTGCTGATGTTAAACTGTGCATCCTGCCCTAACTCAGCCAGCCAACAGGGACTTTCATTCCAGTGGCATTCTCAAAGTAACGCTGCACTGTGCCCCTCCCAGGGACTCCAACTTCTGAGGATGCTCAGGGTCCTCTTTTGAGTGTACATTGGTGGGGAAAAAATACTTCTTAACTTCACCCAAACTAAATGCTGCCAGCTTGGAGACTGAACACTCCAGAAGTGGAACTTTAGTTGTCATCAGTGGACACTCTTCCCCTCCCTCCTCAAAACTTTTCAGGGAAAAAAAAAAAAACGACAAAATTTATGTACCACAGAGCTCATTAAGGTCTTTATGATAGTCCCCACTAGTTGCAGTATTCCATTTCAGAAATAATATATCTGCAAAAGTATTTATACTGTGTTAAACTTAAACCCCCTGAGCCACGCTGAGGGTAATCACAGGTACATCTGTTTCTGTCATATTTAAATTCATAGCCTAATTCAATTGCAAATAATTAGCTATTTATCACCATGAAGTTCACATTACAAAATCAGAAAGGGTCAATATGATTCCAACCATTTAACAAAAGACAGAGGCCTTACAAGGAGGAAAGGGGAGAAAACCAAAATAAACCCTAGTAATGAATCCCACCGTAAATCAAATACAATCAGTTCTGCTTGCCCATCATACCCCTGGACAGCCCAATTCCTTTGTTTTTCTTTACAGACTTACAGAATTTATTGCCATACATATCATTTAAGTCCATCTTTCACTTTTATAGCCTGAAGAGAATTATTTAGTCAAAATAACATGAGTACACACAGCTCTTGTAATACTGTTGCGACCTCGGTTTCTAACACCTACGCTGGAGCATCACTATAAGTCACCAAGTTTTTTCACTTGCAAGGACATCTTAATTATCCCACCCATGACATGAATGTTTTTGGAAGATAAAGTCTGTAATTAACTTGTTGCCAAACAATATGTTTACTGTCCCTGAAGGTCAGTTCTAGTATAAAGACATAAGGACACTTAACGTTGGGAGAGGTGCATTGTAACTGCCATCAAACATTAACCAAGTGGTCATCCATTATCTACAGTAGCAGCAAAGCAGAGTAGGAAAATATTCTAAGCACCATGACATGACTGTGCTAAAATAAATCTCTGCTGGAACACATAAGGCTTGCAACACCTAAGTACAACTAGAGATCTGGTGCTTGACCCATTGGAACCAGACTTGTTAGAAATTCCACTTAATCTCAGTAGTCAATCAGTAGCAGGAGAATTTGCTCAAAACAGTCCAACAAGATTGTTCCTGTACTATGGAAATCTGTCTTTGGTGATGGTCCTTGTTGGGAGAATTTAGGGTTTTTAAACTGTTTTTAAAGATTATACTAGAAAAACTGCAAGAACTCCTTTCCTTGTTTAGTTCTGAATTTAAACTAGAAATTTGTATACTCCAGTTTGAGTAGGGAGTCTGTGATCTGCAAAGGGCAGGCTGAGGATGTGTGAGCACAGGTGTAACAAGGGGTTTCATTAGCCCTGCACAAAGCCATGGAGGGCAGCTTTGCACTCCTGGTACAATTCCTACATCAAACTAGTCCCCTATTCCAGGGAAATGAGAAAGTAACCATCTTTGATTAAAGATCTCCTCTAATACCTCAATTAGTTGTGTACATGAGCCAGGAGAGGTACAAACAGGGGGAAAAAAAGGACAAACAACAGAATGAAATTAGGGGAAATTATAATAAAGAAATATACGTAAAGCACTTCTATGCTGTTGTGCCCAGTCTCTGACTCACATCCATCCTCATCATTATTCTGTATTTTAACAGGAAACCTAAGAGACACTTGGCCCTTCCTTTGCTTTACACTCTGCTTACAGTCAGAGACAGATGGAAGGAATGGAAGGCAAAGAAAAGCAGCTAAGAAAATCAGGGAGGAATAAAATCATCTTTGCCCAACCAGACCCACTCTTCCATCCCACGCTCACAACATGCTCGCCTTCATGGAGAGGAATAGGTAACAACTGAGAACTTGTGTTTTCCTCAAACTATTGGACAATATGGGAACAACTTGTGAAGAAATGGCATATGGAAGAACCTAAACATGGCAAACAGGCAAGAGTGAATAAAGTAAACAGGAAAAAGAAACTTGGATGAGAAAATAGGAAAGATGAAAATGTTGTCTATTCAGATGAAGGAAGGAAGGATTCAGCTGCAGAAGGGAAAATATTATGAATTTAGATAGGAAAAGAAACAAGAAATATGGCATGCCAGAATCAGTGAATGTAAGACCTGGATGGAGACATTCACATCCAGGTGTGACCATTAACACTGCACTGAACTACTAAATAAAAGTTCTTTAGGCATATAGCAGACCATTACAGAAGATATTTTGAATTTGTACCTTTGATGCATAACTAGTTGATTCAAGTCTGTGTTGTTTGAAAAACTCCTGTATGTCAGCACTTGGATACTGGAATAGCTTGTCTGTGTTGAAACATGGACTATTTGCTGGTTTTCAATTGGGAATAGATTGGATTTCAAATTCCCCCACTTAGTTGCTAGAAGCCTTTCCATCAGCTGGAAATGCTTTTCAATCCATCTTGCCAACTTTTGACCTACGCTAGTTACTTTTGGAAGGTGAAACCCATCAGGATCAGGCATGGATAAGCAATTCTCCACTGAGAGCATGTCAAATAGACATGCAGCCTCCCCTGAGCCAGAATGCAGCAAATGTGCATTTCTCAAAAAGGGACACTTAGAGCTGTTCATATGGAAGCAAACAACAAGAACTTCTGTCAGTCTGCACTTCTCTTGTAGCTCAGTGTAGGCATCACACATGCTATTCATTTTCTGAAACAATATTGGAGAGTGCTGTGTGTGTGCTGCCTATAGACCATCTAATTAAAGAGCATAGCATATTAAAGCAATTAAAAAAAAAAAAGTCATTTGTTTCTGCAGCACAAAATGAAGAATCTCAGACTGCCAGGCAAAATAACTGACGTGCTGTTACATATTTGCCTGAACATGATGGTGTACCAAGCTATTATATGGTAAGGGAAGGCTTCAGCTAATTTCAGCCCAGGAACTTTACAGCATCTTCCTTCTCTACTGCCAATAGTACCCCTGCAGTGTCAGGCAGCTGCAAGTTGAATTTTGACTGAAATGGAAGATCTGACTCTGTGGATGGCTGGAAGCTCATGGCACCTGCTGCCATAGCAGGATTATTCTCCAATACTGCAAATGAAAATGTACCCAAGTCCTTCCTCTGGTTCTTCTCATCATTCTCCTTCAACATCCATCCATAGTTTTTAATTTATTTTTTTAAAGCAAGTCACCACAAGCCCAGCTCTGATGTCTCTTCAATTTCCCAGATGATTTCCTGCCTTACTTGTTGCTTGCAGGAAGGAAAGCTTCCTGCAGGCTGGTTGCACCCAGCAGAGAATACAGATGCCTTGCTGCAGCAGGAGGGAGAAAATCAGAGGCCAAGTAATTATCCCCTTCACCACCACCCCTCTCCATCCTCTGTGTAAACTCTCTGACAGCATTCCCCTCTTATCTTCTTCAACGGTGTCAAGCAAAATGAAAAGGTTAGACTCAAAGGCTTTTATGTGGCCTTTAGAGTAGACAACCCATTAAAAGAAAACACAGACACAAACCCTACACACAGCAAAATATTTTTAAAATCACACCAAGAAACACAAAGGTTCAAGCACTAAATTTGCTGCCTTAGCTGAATTACATGTGCTTTAATACTCCTCCACTAAGAAATACTTAATATCATGCTTCCCAAAGTGACTATGGAAGCAAACCACAGGAGCAAAATTTGGCTACAGTATCCAAGAATGTAATCCCCACACTTAGGAACACCATGCCCCTTTATGTTGCTCTTCTTACATAAAGGGATGCTAAAAATGAAGGCTGTGAGTTCTCAGCTTCAGTCTGGTCAGGGCTTTCCCTTTATTTTCTGTACTTAGCATGTCCCTGTTCTATTGTCTTTCCCTCATACCCACACTTCCTTTTCTTGTTTGGTGGAGGCTGTTTGGACAATGGCACAGTAAGAAGTGCAGACAGTGCTGTGAAACCCTCTAAAAAGCTTAATGTGAATCAGACTCACGGGGACCACAGGCCACCACTCAACTTCACCCGCAGCAAGAGCCAGAGGTGAATTTTCCTATGAAAAACAAGAGTGTTACAAAATATTCAGGCTCCAGTGCTATGTGCCAGGACATGCCCACTGGATGATGGATTGCCCTACACATGGATCAACAGTGGCTTGTTAGCCCAGGCTTAAGCCAGCTGAATGGAGTAACTTTTAAAGTAGTTCCTAAGTCTTTGCACAATATCAGCTTTTAGGCTTTCAGTCTTTTAAAGACAACTCAGAGGTTTGTGGTAAAAATATATGGCGCCTTAGTTTTGCATCAACACCATGCATGATCAAAACAACTCGTTATCCAAGATGCATCTGTTTGTCTGGAAAATAAATGTCAGTACTGTCAGGAAAGGGAGAAGTTTATGATTAAACTCCAGCTATATCATCTCTCATAATACTTGCTTGAAGACAGCAAAGATTCAGCACTTGATTTTTCATCTGCCTCTTTGAAATAGCATTGCAGAGAAGCCATACAAAAGAACACTTATGTAGAAACAACATACCTTTGCAGTAAATGTTGTTATGTAAAAACCATTTTGCAATTAGTTTAGTTTTAGGGTACAAAAGCAATTCAACAGAATATGACACAGGATGACTGGACTAAGCACAGAAAGCAATTTTGTTAGAACACAGGTAGACATCAAGCCAATGATGTGCTCAATGGAAAGCCAATGTGCACTTTTCTGTTGTCCTAATGGACTGCTTTAAACATGAAATAAATTCATGCATTGCTTCTGCATGAAATCTCCCCTCCAAGAGCAACAAGGAAACCACTGAGTTTTCCAGCATGTGCAGAGTAATTAAGCAACTCAAATCACGACCCCCTTGCCAAATCCCCCCCCATCAGTCCTACCATCAGTGAAGATCACTGAGGGAAGCCCAACCTGAGAGTCACTGTGGGATGCCTGACCTACATTATATCCACATCCAATTGTTCCAGCCAGATAAAATAATAAACCTGTTAGGGCACACCACAGAGACCACATTCCTGTCTCATGAGTGAAGCTCTCAAATGAGGAAAGAGCTGTTACACTATTGCAATTTAAGTTAAGAATACCAATAATAAAATACTATACCTTTGAGTATTTTGAACATGGAATTAAGTTATTTATTCAAAGTATCACATAGCAGCACTAAAAGCAAAAGGCCCAGACGCTTTAATTTTTTCATGTGCAAATGAGTTTTGCATGTAGATAGCTAGTGTCTTGCCATGTCATGACTGCAGAACGACAGCAGATACTTATCCACTCAGCCTTAATTAATTTACTCCCAAATGAATACTGCATTTAGAAGGAAATGTAATTTTATCCTGGAAAACCACTTCACACAAATGGGACAAACTGTTACCTCATCAGATTTGTATCTATTTTCTAATCACACAGAGACTTACTATAAAAGAATTTAAAATTATTCTAAAAATATGCAGCTGCTATTGCACATAAATATTCCATTTTCTTCTCTGGATAAAATCTTTCTGAGGAAAATAGCAGACTTGCTTAAGGCTTGTTTTTCTTAGATCTCACATGGACATGCCTGAAACACTCATATCACTTTTCCATCAAACTTTACATCACCTATGTGGAAATATCTACAAGTTCAACAATGTTCTGCTGCTTGCGTTCTGCTATTTTGGTGGTTTAATTACGTTACTTCATATGGCAGAATGAAGTTTGACATTAGTATTGAATCTCATAAATCATCACTTTAAGAAAATGCATTCCCTTGAGGAGAGGTAATACAGGTCATATGGGAGTCCCTGTTTTAGCTTCAAACCTTGTTAAACAATCTTAACTGTTTTCAGAAAGTCAGTGGTAGGATTGTGCCTTCTGAGGCCCATAAGAAGGATATAACTAACTATATGTTAGCTTTTTTTGTAATTTTTTTTTCTATTTGTGATGGAATTTTTTTACAAAATAATATTGGGAGTCAAAATTAAAACATGAAATTAAATATGAATTCAACATTAATTCAGCAGTGCTGGCTCTGGAAGAAGGGCATGATAACACAGTGTCTCAGATGTACAGTTAACATAGTGCTAGAGATGTAGAGTCCCTAACATTTTCTTCTGCTTTTTCATTTTTCTTCATCCTTTCAAAACATTTTACTAAGGAAATGGCTGACGATATAATACAAAAACCAGTGTACTACACATAAATATGGAAAGTTTTACAATTATATTCTGTGATTGAAGATGTCAGAAGCTTACACAGGCTTTACAAATAACAAAGCTAATCATGTTGCAATAAATTCCATTAGAACTACTTTCTTAGACTGCTAATTGTTCCTTTTGTAATGGTGAAATCATGATCCCATAGTACCACCCTCTAAAGGGATTCAGTCAATCTGATCTAACTTTATTTACCGATGTTTTAAGTTGGGGCAGCAGAAATTTTGCACTTGCATGGCACAGCTTCCACAGTAATGTGAGGTTATGCATTGAATTTGATAGGGATGCACAGAGACAGGGACTGGTATCAAACACTGACAGCAGCAGACACACTGGGGTCATTTGCAAAGGCTTAGATATTTCTCAGTTTCTTCTTGGGAGAGCTGCAAAAACAAGGAGGTGGAAGTGTGCAATTCTTTAATACGAGCAGGTGGCAGTGCACAATTCTTGAAGGAAATCTGTCCAACTCTTTCTGTTGTTCTTGCCAATTCTTTCATTTTGTGCCTTTAGGATGTGCTAAGGAGCTCCTCTCCCAGGATGCCCCCAGTCAGCTGAGGAGGGGAAACAGCAGGGGATGCTCAGTTTCATAAATTATTAACACCCCACACTCTTTTTTCCGTGTTTTCAGTCTATTGATAAAGGGAAGACTTGGCCATTGCCAACCACTCTACTTTTGCCCCAGTGCACCATGAAAAGGGTGTCTGCATGCTAAAAATCTGCACAGCAAAATGCAGCTTCTCTGTGTTTCTCCAAAGGCTGTCTCTGGAAGGCAGAGTGTGTAAGTACCCACAGCCTCACCCACACCACCTTAAGGCACAGAACCACTCAGAAGGGGGTGGGGAAAAAAGGCAAATTGATGCAACTTTTTTGGCTGAAAATAAGAAATCTGGGATCCTATTGCTGTAGGCAAGTGGCACATGAATCCTTCTCTGCTCTCTTGTAGGAGATGCTCTCCAAAAGAGCCAGCAGGTATGTGCTGACCTGGGGATAATGAAGCCACTCTGACTGCTGGCCTGTGTCACGGGTTTAAGCAGCCTGTGGGGTCCTGAGCTGGCCTTACCTCACCTGGGTGCATATAACACGCACTAAATTAATTTTCTCAGAGAGAGGAAAGAGAGAATCAATATTTACTCCAGGATCAAAATGCTTTTCGTTTAAAGAACTCGGCAGTCTAAAAAAAAAACGAGGAGCAATCATTTCGTTCGCATGACAAACAAAAGCTTCCTCGCCAGTAGACACTGGATATTGACAATAGCCTGTGAGCAGCATAGCATGCATAGTAATAAGGTGGCATTTTGCTGCAGTGGATTTCTATCTTGTGGACTTCTGGGTTTGGATCCAAGCAGAAATATTAAAGAATCAGAATATAGTATTTTCAATTAGAGAGTAACATTAAAATAATTACAATCAACAAATGCTTACTTCAACATCTCCCACATAAGCTTTACTTAACGTGCCCTAATTGAAATACTGAGGCTATAAATAATGACTAGTAAATCACTCAGTGATTCAAAATGCAAGGAACATGAAGTTTAGGGTTTTTTTGAAACTATTATTTTATTTTATTGCAATTAAGTTGGTAGTGCACCAAGCTGCCACCAAAAATGTCACACCGAATTAACTTCCTTTTTATTAACCATGGCAGGTCAAATAATTTTAAAAAGTGAAGGTGTCTCGGTAATGAGACTTAACTCAAGGACACTAATTTACAGTGACATGGGTTCCTCCATTCTGTATTACCTCACGTACTTAATAAAACGTCCTTGAAGGGTCAAATTCTTATGTCATCTAAAAACGATTTTGATCTCTCTCTATCTCAACTGCATTAATTTTATTTCTAATAGAACACCCAGTTTTCACCCTGTCATACCAATGTGCCTGTTAGTGGCCTGCTGGTGTTTCAAAAGATGCCACGAGCCATGCTTGTGATCCCTTGCTGCATTGCATGGACCTCAGCAAAAAACAAACCCAGCTCCTGTTAGCCACCCACTGACTGCAGCATGTAGGAGCAGTTCTGGACCTCCCATTTACAAAATGGACTGAGTTGGTATTTAATCAGTCAGAAATGTCCAAGTGAACACCAGCTCTCTCCATAGTTTCTGGCCTTTTTATGTATTTTGAACACTTGTGTTTAAAAAACAGTGTTTCCTCAAAGGCATCAATCACATCTATTTCTTTCCAGTGCTCCTTAATCAAACCAAATCAAATCCTGAATGCTGTATTTCACCACCATAGTGTTTCCTATCTGTTGGACTCTGCAGTTATTTCTGATTGCTGTTTATCTCATTTTTCAGAAAAACACTGCCTGTAGGGGTGGTCAGTGTACATAAACAGGACCAGTGGTGCAAGAACTGGCTCTTCAGCAAGGACGAGACCAAGTGCAGGCTCACTGTGCCCAGCAGGTACAAGGTAACACTCAGTCCTGAGGATGATAATCTGATTGTATAACACTGAACATTACAAAATAGATGTTAATGCAGACTGAGAAGGCAGTGAAAACAAGATTAAAATAATATCAGGAATATTTTATTTTCTCTTATTTTATTTTATCAGGGGTTTTATGGAGGCTCAGGAGCTCCCTGAGCTGAAAATTGGTGGGAATTAAGAAAACACTGTGGAGAGGCATAATCTATGTTTGCTCAGTTCCTGCTCTTCCCTTTGCACTCTTTTATGGTCATTAAGGGACTTGCCGCATTTTTTTTTTTCCTTTTTCTTTTCACACCATTCCAGAAACACAGCAGTAGAAGGCTTCACGCATGGAGAGCATGGCGTAAGCTCCTCGTACATTTCCCAGTCCCCAAACTCATTTAATATAAAATCCTCCAGTTGAGGACATAACAGATATTAAAACTGATAAAAACATATGCTGCACTTGATCTTTGCCAAAAGGTCAAGAGGCAAACACGAATCAGCAGACTCAACAGTTTCTGGGTCTGACTCAGTGCGCACGCTGAGACTGAATCATCCCAAGATTTTAACACCACAGTAACAACAATTATGCAGCTTTATCACTCAGATTTATTTCAAAAAGCTGCAGACAGACTACAGTCCCCAAATAACTCACTCCGGGGTCTCTATGAGCTCATGATTTTGCACACACAGGAACTGTTTCGGGACGGGAACTTGGGAAAGTTAATGATGCCATGTCTAGTCTCCCAAAATATTTCAGTCGTGATCTGATTATTTCTTCTATGGTAAATGAAATAAAAAGAGAAAACACCTAGCCCTTCCCTCTGACCTCCAAGCTACTTCAATGCCCCCAGCCCCAAATATTTAAGGAATCTTCTGTTTTCTGAATCATAAAGAGCTTTTTTTAAGAAAAAAAAAATAACACATCTTCCCTACAGAAACTATTTCACAAAATTCTAAAAAGTTGAGGGAATTTTTTAAAAAATAATTTATTAAAAACAGAACTACTGCTGTGCACTTTCTCAATCCTTGCATTAGAGCATGTTGCACACTAATTCAAAGACTAAATGTCAGTCTTGCTAAAGCACAATTACTCGGTATCAAACTCCACTGTAAATTAGCAGAGAAATTGTCCACACATGAAGAGCACTAACTCAATACTGCTAAAGCATCAAAAAAATCATCCCTGTGCATGGAAACAAAAATATATCTTTTAAAGTTAATGAGTAATAACAAAAGATATTTTAGTAACTTGGAGAAAGACAACTATTTCTTCCAAATTATTTTTGTTTTCAAGAACACTTGGTAAACAAACTTGGAAACTTTTTATTACCAATGATATTTTCAATCACTCGTCATAATCACTGATTATTTGTAAGAATAACAGCAGGTCACAAGTAAAAGGAAAGGTATTGTCCCAGCAATACCCATCCAGTATCCTGGTGTTGGTGCTCCAAGCTGCACAATACAGCCAGTTATTACGTCATTGTTTAACTTTCAGTACAGACTTTTCAGTGAATTGGTATCAGCAAATCCACTGGATTTTAATGAGTTAAAGCATTTTAATAGCAAAGCTTTGTTATTTTGTTTAATCACCTTTCCCTAAGGCTCTGAACAACATTTAAGCATGTGCTTAATTTGCTGTTGAAGTCAAAGGAATGAACAGTGAATACTGAAGTTCAGCATGTGCTTAATGAGATTTACTGAGTCAGAATGCATAAAACCCAATGTGAGCAGAATCAAAGCCCTGAGGTATTAGCCAAGTCCACCCCGAGTTGCCTCAAAGATACAGGGCCTCCAAAAGGTGAATGAAAATTTTACATTATTATGACATGTCTACTGCACACCCGTATGTCTGAAATATTGATGTAGCAAAACACATACCAGACTTTGTAGGTCTTTAAAGTAACAAAAGAAAAAAATTTGGATTTACCCTAAAATACTAACTGGAAGATTTTGTGGAGTTTTTCTGGTGTCAGTCGCTCAACAATATCCTTTGACATGAAACAACTGCTGATTTGTCTCATGTTTCCTCCAAAAAGAAAATATAGTATAATTTAGGTGTTTTGATTTGGGGCAGGAGGGAATGGAGGAATGGAGCTAAGTGTATATATTTTAGTTATCTGTTCCTCTGTGAAAAAGAAGGAACTTAATCCAGTATTACTGTGTCACTTCCTCAGTCACTCAGGCAAACTCTGCAACACTCTGACACCTGCACATGAAATTTGCATTGTACCAGTTGATACTTTGTCTCAGACTGAATTAAATTAAATCACCTATGTGCCTTTAAGCCCCCTTCTTTACTACCAAAGACTACCCCTTCTTCCTAGAGCAGGTGAGTTCAGTTTAACAAATAGCAACTCAATGAGCTTTGAATGCAGCATATAAAATATAAAACTGTACTTTTCTATTTTCTGTGACATTTAAATGGCCTAAGCGAACATTTGATTTCATTGCGACTAATAAATATTTTCTTGACAGCAAATATTAAAAAAAAGGGGTTGATTCCAGGAGGAAAATTCTTCAGATTCCATACTCACTATAAATGTTCATATCTGACTTTATAATATTTTAATTCTTTCTCTTCTAGCCTACATGGAGGATCTGGTTTTGACATCAAATGTCACTGAGACTGTCTGGGTTTTTTTTACCCTGCCCAGAAAAAATAACAGTGATTTGGAGAAATATTTAGCAATTTATCTTAAAAACATACAGTCACCAATCCTTTCTCTAATATGCTGTCAAAATCAGCAAACCTGTTAAAGAAAAAAAAATTAACATTGAAATGTTGAACATAATTTTTACTTCAAAATGGCAGTCATCAGCATGGAAGGAGTTAATCTTCCCCACTCTTTTTCTAAGAGTAAAAAAGGCAAGGAACAGCTGTCACTCAGGTGATGAATACAAGCTGCCAGCCTTTTAAACAGCAGGTACAGCATTTCAGCTCTGAATTAATTAGCATTCAGAAAGCCTAAACACGGCTTGATAACTCCGCAAGATGATTTTTGTCCCTTCCTGCAAATTAATACTGCTATTAAGATGAGCAAGGGCACAATGCAGATCGTAATTGTACCCATTAAACAAAGTTTCACAAGTAATGAATTGGAGGCTCTTGCCAAGAATGCATCAAGTCAAATAAAGCCTTGCTGCAAACAACAGACGCACAGGAATCCATCTTCACTTTTTCATGGCATTCAACAAAACCACGTCCAACATGGATTCCTGTGCAAATGCATGAAATGTTTTCTGCACACAAGCACAGGCTTCTCTGAATTTCACGTTTTTAAAGGTTTAAATAGTGGCTTTGTCTCGGAAGCATTCGGGCTGCTTCCATCCAAGAGCCACTTCCAGCATACACGTATACACTGGTAGGAAGTTAACAAGGCATCAGAGATTATACTTAAAAATTTGTCTTAAAAAACCAGGCCTCCCTCCATCCATTACTGCTGCAGCACTGCATCAAAATCTACACAGTGCATGTGGAAAATCTTCCTCCTATATTTATCATTTCCTTTAAACGATGAGCATATTTTATAAAGCACAAAAAATGATTGATACCAGAATTTAATGATGTTTAATAAGTGGCCATCTGTCAACAGTCAAGGAGTAAAAAAGAAGCACATTATTATTTCCCAAAAGACTAGAAATATTGGTGCTAATTAAAAGGCACATTATCATTATCTCAAAGCAATGTCTAAACACTAATCAAACTACATGTCCAGGGCAGGAGAATGAGGGAGAACTACGGATAGGAGTGCTCCCCAAATGGGTCACTGGGGTTAAGAATCTCCAAACTGGATTTATGACAGCATATGGATTGGAACTTGGCAAATAGCTGGTATCTCCTGACTGGGTGGGCAAGCAATCAAACCCCAGTCTGATGGAGGAAAGATTACTCATTTTAAACTCAACTCTAGAAGAAACTTTTTGTACATTTTTACAAAGAATTGTAGAAGAAAAGAACTGTGCTATACATGGCACTTCACTATTTATTATTGCCAATTTTCCATCCACCTTATTTCACAACAAAATAAAACGTGTGATGCCCAAACACATGATTAATTGCACCATACTGGACTGCAAAGTACTCAGCACTTTTAGCTGAGAAATGGCTCAGTGTCACATATACATAAGGGATTTACATGGTAAGATGGACAGAAGCCATGAAGAAAAGGAACAAAACCCATGAACATGGTGCCTGAAGCACTTCTGACTCTTGGGGCCTCTAGGAAGACCCTGTAGGGTTCAGGATGTTTCAGCTTCTCCTGTTGAGTGCTATGGAGGAGGAAAGTACATAAAGGTAGGTTCAGTCTGCTGCTCATGTTTGCCTGGAGCTCTGCCTTAAACATTAATAGTCAGTTTATTATCTTTTAAAACTTAGGATTTATTGCCATTTTTGTAATTCATCTTGATCAGAACCTCTTTCAAGCAAGCAAACCTATCCTAACCTCAATATCCATGCCTCATGTTCTAGCTGAGGCCACCAGCAGCCTATAACATACTTTTTGCCTCAGTATTTAAAAAGCTGACTCTTGGCATTTATTGCTTGCAGAGAGGCACAGTTATAGGCCACTGGCAAATGTTTTCCTGCCCTTGAGATATGAGAGATGTGTGAGCAAGATATGACTGGTCCCACCTCCCACATCGTGGAAACTCTGTGTACAGCCCCAGGTTCAGCAATATTGACTCTGAGCCAGGCCCAGCAGTTCTCCAACTTTATGAGGTTTTGTGCTGTCAGAGGAAGAATGCAGGTGAGTGAGGCAGGATATTCCTGTGCTGAAGGTAAGCGAAGCATAGACAAACATGAAGTAAAAGGCATGCTGGGAACGGGTGAGATGAAAATAGGGATAGGAGAATCCCACTGAAAGCATGGAAAAATGGCAAACAAAGTATCCCAGGCTGGAGAAAAGCACAGCTACCCTGGCAGTGGAGGCCCAGGGGCACGAGTACCATACCTAATTGAGAGCAGGCATTTTCCCCACCGTATTTTTCCTGGCTAACTTTTTTCACCTATAATTGCCACTATCAAATTACCATCTCCATAGTGCAAAGCCACCTCTAGTCTTCCTCCTCAGGTCAAGGAACTCATTCATCACTGTCAAATGAAGCATATTTCTATTTTCACTTGTCATTTTCAAACCATCACTTCACACAGGTGTGACCTCTGATCCTGACTTTCCTTCCTACACTCCCCTCGCTATACTCTGATAGTCCTCCATTATCTCCTCCCTAAGAAATAGTAAAAAATGTAAAGGAGATGTCCCTGGTTTTGATTACCCTATTCCAATATAACTCCTTGATCTTCAGCATAAACACTTCAATCATTCTGGCATTTTCATTGACTCAAATTAAATGCAGAGCCAGTAATTATTTCACAATCCCCTTGCCCTTTCATACACAAGTCTTCTGCCTGATGCAATGACAAAGTATTATCTCCCAGACTCTTCAGGTACATTTTGGATATGAATCTGGCACGAGGGGACTCTTAAGTGAGGCTTACCCAGTACTAATTGTTAGCAATTACAGTGCTTTTCTCATGTTGAGCTCCAGTGCTCAAACATGATGTGAGCCCTATAACCATACAATAGTTCCACTGATTAACAGGATCCTCGGGGTGATCATGAGCATCAAGTTCACAATCCCCTGCATTTTGCAGCCTCTAAATGTAAATCCAGCAAAGCTGAAGCAAAAAGGGAAATTCACAGTACTGTTGACATGAATTGGAGACTGGACATTTAGACAGACACGCAGAAATGAAAAAACACCATCAGTATCCAGTTTTACTTATGTTACTTACTTCCATATTCACTACGTTTGTTTTAAACTGGCAGTGAATTCTTTATTCTTGGTGCCTCCCAGATTTGCCTTCTAGACTGTGCAATTGTTGTACATTGTATAGCTGTCAGAGCAGAAAGGGAATGCATGAAAAGCTGGATAATTGCAAGTTGGGACATATGGTACTACAGAGAATGTAGGGGTTAGTAGGAAGAAGGGGGTTTTGTTTTGATTTTTTTCAAGAGTCTGGATATGACTAAAGCTTTTCCTGGTGGGCAAAGAAAATATCCCTTGTTTACCTGTTTCTCCACAATTTGAAGAGTTGGTTGCTTCCACCCCCCCCCACCCCCTTTTTCTTTGGGGGATTTGGGGTGGGGAGAGAAGAAGCCAGAAATTACATTTAATGTTAATTCTTATTTACACGACAAATATGTTGTGTAAATAAGAATTAATTCCTTCTGGTTCGTTTCTTGTGTCCTAGGAAAATATATTCTCAAACAGCATGCAGGACATTGAGATTTTCACCAAAGAAAGCACTGGAATGAGCTAGCTGCTGTGTAAACATGTCAGGCTTCATACCTCACATGCAATGAAACGACCAGCACAGTTCACTCTTCTCAAAGGTATTGCTTCAAGCTGACTGCTGACTCCAGACAAGAACACAACCCTGGTCACAGTGAGTTTCTGAGTATTTTCTCTGCAGCTGCAGGGTATAGAGGGTTTTCTGTTTGTTCTGCTTTTCCCCCCCTTCTTTCATATGAAACCTCAGATTCTGGAGTACAGTTTGGCAGCACCAGGCTGAAATCACTGCCAGTTTCCTCGGGTACAGAATCTCTAATAACACAAAGCCCTGACTATCTACTTGCCCAACAAATAATCAAAATTTTGCACCGCGATTGTCCTTAAAATATACGAGTTGTTTTTCTCTCCTGGTTGCAGCTAATCCTTTCTGTCACCAGGGTTTCATCTGTAAGAAGCCTGCCTGTGACATGTTAGGTGCCAACACATCTCTCGACAAATCCCCCGTGCACGGCGCGGCTCACAAAGCGCACAGGTTGCAAAAAGGACCACAGAGACAGAGCTTCTCTCCTCTAATGGGATCAGAAAGGATGGGATCTGCATTTTCCCATGGAAAACACCCATCAGAGGCGAGGCCAGGAGAGATGGCACGCTGTCAGGGAAATCCTGGCTCGCACACTGCGTTTCTGGTGCGTAAGCAGAACAGAGCATTCGTGATATTTGTATTCCTGAATGGATGGCTTCTCTGTCAGGTCGAATTATTGGTCACATGTTTATCACTGTCATGCTGGAAAGCTGATCCAGGTGATGTTTGCTTCATACTCAGCAATTTTGAACAGCATTTTTATAGCTTTAAGGGCCAGCAATTGTATGATTTGCTCTTCCTTTTTTCCCTCCCTTCTTCTGCCCCGCTTCAATTTTACGCTTCTTCACTTTGCCCAACGGATCAAAAAGACCAAAACAGATCAAAAGAAAATAAACTGGATGTATCATTTTCACCAGCAGTGAATTATCAGAGGCTTCCCTTGGTTTTGCAGGAAGGATAATGGGAATAAAGTCCATAAGAGCTATTTATTCTCCCCACTTACCCAATGCCTGGCCCTCTACCCACAGCTTAATGTGCAGCTGTGGAGAGGAGGAAGGTGACAGACACCAGCTTCCTCTCTGGCGTCCTCTGGGAGAGGACATTACCTCTCCTGCAAAAAGCTATTACATGGCCTGGCTGCTTTCTCCCACTTTCTCAGGGAAAGAGCTCCATTTTCATCTCATTGACAAGGAAATGGAAAGTGCCCTCAAATTCACTGTATAGACACTTGACACCTTGGGGTTTGTTTTCCCATCTTATCTGGGATTTTAAAGCAGTCCCCCTAGTTTGCTGCGCTTCTCTGAAATCTGCTGTCAAGCCAAGAGCTTCAATTCAAAATTCAATTCAAAAATTCACTCAATGGCCCAAAGTGCTGCTAAGGCTGGGCTTGATGAGTGTCAAACTGCTAATAACTGAGAGATACCACAACAGCCATTAAACCCAAAATTGCAGAGGCTCCAGTTTTGTCTTCTGAGATGTCTGACAAACACTGTGCCTATGTCTGTGTATACACATTCTCAAGGCAGAAAGACAGGAAACATTTAAGTGAGGGTACTTTGAAAAGGATACACTCTGCTATTCAAAATTTATTCTGCTCTTGGAGGGATCAGATGGGGCAGCAGAATGGCAGAGCTCACCCAGTGACATGTCAGATGACACACTACACAATTCTGTACTCTTTCAGGTTTAGCACCTCAGATCACCTCAACAAATACTAATTACAGCAACCATTTCCCCTTAGTAATTTCTCAAACAATCCTACTTTTTACAATACTATTTATGACGTCTGATGTAGTTAATGTTAAAACCAGTTGAAACACCTGACATATAATGTATAAAATTTCACCTTGGGCAATCCACTGAAGTGCTGGCATTGCCAAATCTCCATGGGATGTCTCCACTTAAGTAAATACTGTTGCAGGCACTTTAGACAAATTTTCACACACCAGTCTATTAATGTTGTTCCCCACATACAAAACTCCCAAATGAACCAGAGGCATTCATTAATAATGTGCACTAATGAGCAGAAATCTCTTCACATGGACTGCATAAATCTTCATATACTTGCAAGATAAATAGTTTGCTTTTGTGTAGTAAGAAAAGACAAAATTTTGTGTTTGATGAAACACTTGGACCTAATTTTTTTTAGGAGTATATCAGCACTCATGATATACCAAGCACAGATGGGAGTAAGTATGAATTTATTTTATGCTCCCTTTGCTATGTTCATAAGAATATAAATTTGCATTTATTGAATTTTTGTAACTAAATTTGAGAACCATTCACCTGGGGAAAAAAATCCAAGGAAGACCCACATTTCTGAATGGATGTTAATTATCTAGATAAAAACCATTAGGCCACAGCCACCCTACCTACCTTGTAATGAGGTGAGATCCTAAGAAGAAAAAGAAAAATAACAGGAAAATGGGAAAAGGTAAGAAAAGAAAAAATAGGGCCATCTGAACAGATTTTCCCACCTGCTTTCAGCATGGCTGGTCAATCAGCAGTCAGCTAAATAATTCAAAAGTTAAACAGGACAAAGGTAACTCAGAATATTCACTAATTGTTAAAAAAGAGCACAATAGTAGTGAAACCACACAATTCTTCCTCTCACTAAGCAGAGAAGGCAGCACATGCTATTATTTCAGGGGTATCCTTTTCTCCCTAAAAAAATAACCCTGACTCACCTAATAATTGGGTTTATGTGTTTGTAGACAGTAACTATAGCTGAATTCAGGCACAAGTTTAACTTTTTTCAGCTAAATATGAAAGTAAAAAGACCTGCTTAAAAAGCCACCTTTTAAGTGAATCAGATCTGCTGGAGGAAAACAATGGTACAAAGAACAAACAAAAAAATTCACAAATTCCTTGTAACAGTCCAAAACTTTGGCTTTTCAAACATGTGGTCACGTAAGCAAGTCCCACTGGGACCACATGGCACGTCAACAAATTAACATTTTGTTTAAACGTCAATCAACAAGACCTTTCCATTCAAACCCAGGCCAGCTGCACTGGCAGCTGTTAAAGTGGTGACACTCCTTGCTTACACAGATGCCTGGGAGTTGGGGGAAACACCATTCCACTTTTAAAATGTCCTCCTAGAAGCTTACAGTTTTAGCTTTTCAAAATCTATACCAAAAAATATCACAGTAAAGTTTCTGGGGACAACCTCAGTTGTTTCCTCCATCCTCTTCTCATTGAGAACATTGGAGGTTAAAACCCCAAACAGCAACTAGTGCATCCTACATTACTCTGTATTATTCATCATCATTCCTGTAAAGTACTTTGGGCACAGTTTTAGAGGTAGTGACATCACGGAAACTCTCCAAGAAAAAAGGGAAAACACTGGCTTACAACAGTGATCACCAGATCAGGGGAAGCTTGCAAAGATTTCTGTTGGATTGCTCCCTTAAGTTGTTGGGATTTGCAGAAAGGCACCACCTCATCACTGGGGCAGGATGCAGGCAGGGAACACCGTGTGATTCCAACAGAACAGCAAGGGCCATGGGAATGAACCACCAAAAAACTTTGTTGAAGGTGGCACATGCAAATACAGGTTGAAACAAGCCATGAGGGCATACTCTGGAGGCACATGGGAAAAGGTGATGGGGTGGAATGAGAAAGAAGCATTTGAAGCCACAAAGCCAGGTAAATACTTTTCTTGGTCTTAACTTTAAGTGTTTGTCAAATTTTTGGGGAGTTTCAGTTTCTTTCAGTATGAATAAACAACATTGAACTTTGCTAAGAACAGTCTCAATTTGTTATGAACTGCAGAGAGCTCACACAGAAAGACACTCCTGTTCTTCCTCTCTGCCATGTAAATATACATGAACAAGTTGCAGGTGACGAGCAGTAAGGAATAACAAAATCTGGTCTACTTCACTGTGAGTGAACAAGTTATGCACATAATCCCCTTCCTAGATATTCTTCAGCACAATGTACAAGAATTTAAAAATGTGTTACCCACGATGGTTCTCCTAATACCTTTAATTAAAACACTACCAGAAGTTATAATGAAAAAAGGATTGCTTCTTTTTTAATACACTAAACCCTCAAGCTCCTGTTATTTTACATTCTGGTAAAAAGGAAATGAATAATGAAGCCACATTTTAGGATTTAACATAATCGTAAGATTCTCAGTTAAAGGGCAGGAAAGAGGTTTCATTTTTAAATTTCCTTTTAACAGATACAAGCTTTATGTTCCTTTATTATTACAAATATGCTAATTTAAAATGTCACCCTTTTAAGCTCCAAACACTTGTTAACAAGCTGCATCTTTCCTCTGCCCCACTACAAATGACAAACACAGGGTCTCACTGAATGAAAAGAAACTAGTTAATAATTGGCCTTATTGTGATTTCTGGCTGCCTTGTACCACCCCTCTGGATTTCGCTCTGAATGCAAAATGCTTAATATCATCAAGTTTTCCTGGTGATCAGTATGCTAACTTACAACAAAGCTATTTACTGTTTGCAAACTCTCCCACTCCCTTCTGACAAAAAAGCATTTTATCATTTCCTGGATAAAAGCTGGGATCCGGGGGCACAGCAAGACAAAGGTCAATTGACTCCAAGATTCCTGCATGCCCCTGTGGAAAGCCGGCAGGTCCACCCACTACGGGCATTCAGCAGTCGTTAGCATTTCATGGGGCTCGGAGCATCCCCCTGCTGATTTCAGGAGCAGCTGGAGGAACCGTGGTTGTCCTGGCCTCCAGCTCTTGGCTTTGGGGATGGGAATGTCAGCTGGTGCTGTCTGCCTGAGGTGATGGTGCCAGGTCCTGCACCGAGGACAGTGGCCACGCGATCAAACGATAACAGTTCTATCTCTTCTCTTTCACACAGCTCCCACCCCATGATTTCAGCAAATACACCAGACACTGAGCTCCTTCACGCCACAAACCTGATTCCTAGAGCCATATCCTCTTCTGCAATCAAAAAATCCTTTGAGCTCTATGATCACATTATTAAAATCTAAATGATGACAATCATATACAAAGGCGAAGACAGGCAAAACTGCAAGTATTTCTAACTCTCTGAGCTTCTTTTAAAGCATAGCCTCTGCGTGTAACTTCTGAGATTTGGAAACTGCAAAAATTTGGAATTGGTTTTGTTTGGATTATTATTTTTTGATTTTTTGTTTCTGTCAAGTAAAAAGCCAAACTGATATCCCACTATGAAACGGCACATTGATACCGATATCCATATCATCCCTATCAAAATCCACTTATCAAAATTCTGCTACCTAAACAATTGAAGGAAAAGACAGAGATAGCAGATTATCTTCTGTGATAGCATACATATCTGCTACTTGTTTCATAAAGTACTTGCTAACAGCAGGGAAAAATCCCGAGTTCAGTTCCAGATTCTTGATAAAGGTGCACTTATTACAGATCTGTCCCAGCCAGTTCCATTCCTCCTGCAGAGCAAAGCTCACCTCTGCTGAGCATGAGAGCACAGGGGTTTCCAGAGCCTCACTAAAATTTTGAACAACTTAGGCTGATGTTTTACAAGAAAAAAAAACCCAGAACCAAAGCCCCTTAAGAATTTTCAGACCCTTGCTCAAAGCATGAGATCTACTTCCTAATAAAAACAGCAACAACATCAACAATAAGCCACCAGGAACTCTGGGATAACAAAGTCAGTGTTCTAAAGGGATTTAATGAATGTAGGCCTTAAAAATCATACCTTTATGATACTGCAGTGCAACTCCAAAGACAGCTTGAGTGTAACTGTGCCACATGAAGACCCAGGTCTTACTTGGAGGAACAAAACCCGATTTAAGATGTAGTAGATCAGAATAAATTTGGGATCTAGCTACAGTGTAAAACAGAATAGAAACTCATTGCCACTGCCAATATATTTTGCCCAATCCCTCTGCCAGGTCATATCGACCTGGAAAAAGGAGTCTGCATATGTGTGCATATCTGAGTGCATTACACGTGCACCTCTTGGAACAGCTATGCAGGATTGATGGCTACGGACAGTATTTCTAATGGCCTTTTTAATTGGCACTATGATGATTAATTGAGGCCTTCACAGAACTCTGGGAGTGCTCATTACCACGCAGCATGGTGTCCCAGCACACTGTGTGGGTGACCATTATTACTAAACAGTCATCAAAATATGAGACACTGATAACATAAATTTTACACAAATCTATGAACCCCAGAAATTGAAGCCTACTACCGAGGCAGCTGGAAAACTCTGCTTCCTCCTTAATACATTATTTTAGCAGTGCCCATATGCTCCCAGAGAGTAGAAAAGGACTTGAGAAAGGTATTGAAAACAGGCTACGTGTGTAACAAGGATTAAATGCCTCATGCAGTATTTCTTGCCTTTGCAGAAGTTTACATTCATCCATGGCTACACACAGGATACTGCAATTACCCCCTCAGAGAAGAGCCAAGCACATGGTCACTGCACACCTGCAGCTGCTGGGAGAGAAGCAGCTGTGCTCAGGAATGGCCACCAAACACCTCAGCTATGCTGGACCTGCAGGACACCCTGCTGCTGCTACCTTTGCCCTGGGGAAATGCTCAGCGTCCAGCACCCCAGGCAGGGTTGGTTGAGTTTCTGTCTCACTGCTGCCTTCCTGACAGCCACAAAACCACTGCAGTGGGTGTGTGGGGCCAGGGAGAGGCAGCAACAGAGACCTTGGGGGTTTCTGCTTTCCCCCTTCGGGTTTTTAAAGTTCTGACCGTGGCAAGGGACCTGGGAGTCCTGGCTGACAGCAAGTTGAGTATCAATCAACAGCGCGCCCCGTGCCAACCACATTCCAGCATCAGCAGCTGCTCAAGCAAAGTGATTGTCCCCCTCTGTTCTGCACTGGTGCAGCCTCACCTCAGGGGCTGTGTGCGTGCAGTTTTAAGCATAGCAATATAAAAAAGACATTAGGATATTAGGAAGTATCCAAAGGAGGGCCGCAAGGATGGTGAAAGGCCTTGGAGGGAAGTTGTGAGGAGGAGTGGCTGAGGGCACCTGTTCTGTACAGCTGGAGGAGACTGAGGGTCGACTTTAACTCAGTCTACAACTGGGAAGAGGAGGGTCAGACCCTGATCTCTTCTCTGTGGTGACCAGTGACAAGGCCCCAGGGAACTGAAGTTGTCAGCACCAAGCCTGACAGAGAAACACTCTCAGACACATAGTAAGATTCTTGGGGCTGTCCTGTACAGGGCTGAGAGTTGGACTCAGCAATCTTTGGGGGGTCTCAGAATATTCTGTGATTTCTTCACCTCTGCCCTTGCCAGCACAGTGTGCATGCAGCCTCCATGCCCACACAGCCCTCCCTGGCTCCTGCTGGATTACTGACAGTAATTACCCACTCCCTTCCTACTTACAGGGGTGTTTGCTGCCTCAGGGCTTCCAGAGCCCACAGATGTCTCCAATACACAACAGAGAACCATTTAGCCATTGATAAATATTCTGTAAATAATCTTGGATAACACTAACACCATCTTTCATTCTGTGAATGCTTCAGGATTTTGTCGAACGCTGACAAAGAACTCATTCTCATTAGAATTCTGCAAAATCTTCTTACACAAATCTCCTGTCAGCTTCAATCCATTAAAAATAATAAAGGTATGCTCAAAAGTGGGGACCAAAGCAAATTTTGTTTAGACTTAACAGATCCCATTTGCTGTGATGCTAATCAGACAGCAACAACTCACATCTCCCTTTGCCCTGACAATGGGATCTAATGGGACATTTGGCTGCATTTCCATCACACCATGGACCTGGAAAAACCACTGGTCACAACACAGGGCAGGTTCAGCCCTGCTTGCAGGTTACAAGGAAGGACCCGTGGAGTTCCCAGGCAAGAGGTACTCCCAAAGTATGGAGTATTATCCAGTCTCCTGTGTTCATACCTTTGCAATATCCTCTTCAAATCCAGACCCTGAAATAGCGATCTCCCACCCACCAGCACGGGAGAAAAGCTTAGATCATCTTTTGCCTGATTAACTGGCTTTTCACTGTCTTCCTTTCTCACTCCCACTCTGTAAGAAACAGAGGCTTCACTGCAGCTGAACCAGCCCTCTTCCTAACTGGAAGAAGCCAGGTAATAGGTACGATGTCCAGCCAAATACAAGCCCCATGACTAGATGGGAGTAGATGCCAAGAGTACATTCCTTTTAAAAAAAATTTTTTTCTTTTTTAAATTTACTCTCCTGATGAGTTCAGGACTGTTTCCTCAGCTGGGCCCATACAGCTAAAGCCAACCAGAGACCAATTTGGGACCGGGCACTCCTGCACACCCCAAGCAGGTGTGTGGAACACAGGTACGTACAGGGGATTTGCTCTTAGTTGCAAGCTTTCTGTTAAAAACCCACACCTATCCTCTGAGGAATCTACCTTCCCAATTGTATCTCCAGCTGATTTGCACCAAAGGATATACTGCAATTTATTTTTACATTGCATTTTGTGAGCTAAGAACAGGCAATATCAAGGGAAAAAAAAAAAAACAAAAAAAAAACCAACAAGCCCACCAAATAGTTGCAAGGTAGCTGGGCTTTTTCAGCTGTGACAGTAACTGCCTTTGGAAGATTTTTGAGCTTTGTAGTTTTGGGTGAGGATTTTATGAACCAGTTTTAAATGCATTTGGATCATTAAGAATTAGTTTAAGTTGTAGTTCCCTCAAAAAGAAACTGGTGTAAATCAATCTTATTTTAAATACACATGAACAGCTTAAAACTGCATCATATGCCATTGCTAACATGTAATAGCTTCCAACTCCAAAGTAGATTTAAGTGTTGCTACAGAGCTGAAGATATCATTTGGAAACAGATGTTAAAGTGTCATGAAAAGCAATTATCTCACTGAATAAATGAACTTCTTTGTAGCACTTCAAAAAAAATTAGACAGGCTAAATAATAGATGCCCTATTCAACATTTTTAGATGGTGTAAATAGCCACCTTTATGAATCACAAATCATAACAAATTGCCATGTTTCTGGAAATGGATATTAATCTCCTTGAAACCTTGCACTCATGACGCACAGCAAGCTTGCCCAATAAAAACTCATGGAAAAAAGAAAAATCAGAAAAACTGACACACATGTCACATTTGTAAGAACAACTGAACTGGAGAATCACCAATCCCAGCCTTTCTCCCAAGAGTACTGCCTCTACAGAAGAAAAAAAAAAAGGGGTAAAAACACCCCATCAAAATATATCTGTGTTGTGAAGTGCTTTAGATTTTTCTACATTATTTTTAAACTTGAAGATTCATCTATTCTGATATTCTAAAGAAATAAGGGTAATAACACTCTGACTATGGTTAAACCTGTCTCTAATTCAAGTTTGATTCAATGAGGAGTTTGTAAAAATACTGTGACACAAATAAACCCAGTATGTTCTCTTCCTTGGCCTCCAATAGACAGAAAGTGGTATTTTTCCAAATCCATTGACGTGACTCAAATTGTTTTGCCTCTAGAATTTTTATGGTTTCAGACATATCCGACACATCATTTTTGCTACCCTCTTGTTAACTCTCTCAAATCATTAGCAGAAATTCAGTGTACGGAGGAGAACGCTAAATTAAAGAGTCGATTTCAGTTTTTAAGCCCCAGGGCAGAAAAGGTTGAGCACATCACAGAGAAAATGTATTTTACTTCCCACTTGGATTGCCTGCGCTCTCATTACACTACCTCAGCACCCCTTCAGCTGCTGTGTGAAGCAGAGGTCTATTAAGCTCTGAAGGGAGCTCATTCTTCTGTCCTATAAGCTAAAGAAAGACATTTCTGGAGTGATGAGAACTGCTTGAGCTGGATGGAGAAGATACTTGAAAATGCCTCGTGGGGTTCCAGCCATACCAGCCAAAGCATAATAGCACTGACTTGGGGGTGTGGCACAGCAGATATTTATAACTGCTGCTGGACAAAGCTTTTATTGCCTTTAGAAACACTGAGATGAAAGGGGAGAACAACTCTGCATTGAGGGGGGAAGGGTGAGTGCACACAATGGGGGTTTTATATATTACCCCGACGAGCTTCTGCTGCTGTGGGACTTTTCTCATTCATCGAGCTCAGAGGATAATTCTGTGGTGTGTCAGCAGATCAAGTGAAGGACAGAACTGCAGCAGGCAGGCCCCTTGGTTCATGCACACCTTGACAAATGGCTAATTGCAGCCGTGGGCTGTTTTGAAATTCTGAGCATTCACATGTCAGCTACAGGAATCACAAGTGGAATCTGGCAGAACAGGAGAAAGGAGAAGCAACAGAGGGAGAGGGAGGGTTCATTACACACAGCGTAATAACAAGAGGATTTGCAAGGAGAGCACCAGCGTGCAACTGGTGCCACTCAAAAGAGGTGCTGAGGAGCACTTGGTATAAAGAGAAAAAATCAACAGGAAAATTAAAGTGAATATATATCATTTCTTTTTCCATTGTTTCTAAAGCTACAGATTTTGCTCCAAGAAAAAAATAAATTAAAAAAAACACCAAAAAACCCACACCCAACTACAACAAACCCTGTGTACCAAACCAACTTCCTTCCCACTCCCATCTCTCTTTCCCTTTTGCAAAATCAGCCACTCTAGAATGAATGTAAAAAACCCATCAGCTCAGTTACATTAAGGCAAGGACATAGGAAGAAGCTTTGGGCATGATTAAACAACAATAATAACAACAAAAATAATAATAATAACCACCCTCAACATCATCAACTCATTCTTTAATGGCTGCAGATGCACTACATAATTTCTTTGGGGATTGATACATTACAAGAGAGGCAGTGGAAGAAAGCTGCCCAAAATATTCCAAATTCATTTCAAAAGATCCACTCAATACACCCTGCTTTTCAAAATCCTGGCTTTTCATGAAGCATTTTCCAGTCTAACTCCTCTGAAGAAATAAATTCAATTTAAGAGGGAAGAAAGCTACAATTTTCTCTAACTGGAAAAGGCAAATCAATACTTCATAAGTATGGTATGCGTTAAGATAATTAATTTTCCACAATATGCTCAAATCTCAGCAGTGAAAACAGTATAAAACCAAATTAATGGCCAAATATTCCACATACTTAGAGCACGAAAACACTCTTTCATTTTTGTTAAATAGATTAAATGGAAACAGTTTCTATGGCTGTCAAACTGCAGCAAGTCTGAGCACCTTGAATTCTGAACCCTATGGATAGCACCATAATTGCCTTTTCTTAACCATTTGTTAGAAGCTTCATATTGTATCAAAAACCTTTTTGAAGGGAAAGGAAACCTTTAAAGGTCTCATTCATTTGGACTGTGCCTCATTTCCATTATTCCCAAAACTCATGTAGATTTTATTAGTCTCATTCCTTGCAAGGTCATATTTTTCTCTGTCATTTTACTTGTTACATCCCAAGCTTCAAGATCAGCAAACACAGCCTTAAATGCACTTCACCCTCACTCTAAAAAAAAAGAAAAAAAAAAAAAAGGAAGAAAAGAAAAAAAATCCTTTAGAAAAGGCGATTTTGACATTGGCTGCCTGCAGTTTGACTCCCTACAGCTTCTCAGTGAGATCAAGAATAATACTTCACTTTATAATGCTCACCTCGAGATTGCATCAGTAATGAAACACTCCAAGCAGGGATCAGTTAGAACAGCAAATGGCTTTAACATTTCCAGGGAGCAAAGGAACTGAAACATAGCACACTTCACATTTGCAGAACAAAGAGGGGACTAAAAACCACAGAAATAAAATCAACAACAACAAAATCCTTCATGGTGGAATGTCTTGAAAGAGTGAATGTGTATGGCTGGAGGAGCTGCTGCGCTGCATAAGGCACTAAGGTTTTGTTAATCACAGCTTAAAATCTACACTAAGCACAAAATAAACTCTCTCATATTTTCTCTTGAGTATTTCAGCCAATTTCCACATGTTCATAAAGGCAAAGACATGACCAAAAAGCCTTCCTGAAGGAAAACATTGCACTGCAATGATTTCTTGAAGATTATTTGTAAATTTACTCCTAAATTTCTAACACAGTACTCAGGCATACACAGGGAGTTCAAACATATATATGGAGCAAATGCACAAGCAGAAACAATAAAATAAAATCCAGCCATAAAATCTGCCCCCCTCTGAGTGGGATTTCACAGGATCTCAACTGGAGGAAAGAAGGCAATAAAAACAGATCTGTGGGTGTTCACACTGTACACAGGAGTGTATGCAGGCACATCTCACTGTTTGATACACAAGTCATTTCACTAGGAATTTCATCTCTTCTGACATGTCACCCTCACAGACCAAGAATCTGATCTAATTTTGATCACTTCTGATAAGATATTTTTAGATAGCGATGCAGGGACAGAATCCAATAGCAGCCTTGCACCATTGCAGAGCAGGGAGAAATTGTCACCTGCACCTTTCCTGAGGCCAGGTTCTCCCTAAGGGACACAGGAGTTCTACCCTTGTTTGAATCAAAGCAGAAAGAGCAATTTGAGTCTCAGTTTTTCAAATTTTCTAAGTGCAATTTTATCTTGAAGGGTGACAAGTTGAAGATAGCTCCTCCTATCTTGAGATCTCCTGCACGTGCCTCCAGAATTTAGTCTGGGGCCAGAGAAGGAAATAATATTTAGCTGGTTAGAAAGGATAAAGCCCGACTCTGTCAGTCTTGGAAGAAGAGCCAGCTACAGACAAGCATTTCTATTTGTGCAGATGACATTGATTCTGAGTCACTGAGACAAATGAAATGCAAAAGCTTCACTTCTACGATTACATCCTCTCCGTTCACTTTTCAGAGCACGGGGATGTCTCTGAAAGAAAAGAGGCTGAGGACCTTGTGCTTTCCCATGCAGGGAATTGCTGCTAGGCCGAAGCAGGGCTGCAGGGATGACAGTCTGGGTGTATGGAACAAGCACGTGCTGGGATGAGGCCTAAGAAGATGAGAAAAGGTGATGCCAGCTAATGAAGTCACTCCTCCAGCTCAGAGGCTTTGGCACTGTCAGGCTTGCACTCAGTCCTTGCTGAATATGTATCTCCTCAGATGTTAAAGCTCCCCTGTGTGTTTTAAGCCTACTTAAGGAGAAAACTATAGTACTAAGGGTTGGGGGGGGGGTTATGTAACAGTAGCCCTAAGAAATAAAACTAACAACCCATTTTCTCAGAAACCATGAGTCTGAAGTAAAAGAAACCACTAGACCTTGAAAAAACCTCGCACCTTATTTCTTGATTTTGGTATTTGCAAACTTAAACTAATGCAAGGGCTGCTGTACAGTCAGACACTCTGATTTGTCAGTATTCTTAAAAGCCATGTAAATACTTTAGATTAAAGCATAATGATTTAATACAGAGAAATTTTCTGTCTTTCCTGTATCTCTGTTTTGTAGTTACAGCAGATATTTTGCCATATGCTGATCTTCAGACAAGACTAGATGTATATTAGCAGGAGGGAAAGTTTTCCATTAAAGAACATAATTGCAAAACTAGTAAAAACACTTTCAGAAAATCCACAACAGTTTTAGTTGAAGGCTTTCTTATTATATTAATAATTGTACTCATGCCCACTCAGTGTATGGAACAACATTATTTATTGCTTACCTTCTTCCAGAGAAGCACTTGAATATTTGCAGAGAAGTACAATACATCATAAATTTTCTTGCAACTAACGTTGAAATGAAAACAACTGCTTTGTATTAAAGAATTACCCACTGCCAACCAATGAATTTAAAAGAAAAACATCAAAATCACTTGAACTGGATCTTAACTGGTACACTTCAGCTGAATTTTGTACCAGAGTTAATGTCTGATGGCTCTAGATTATTTAGAAGTGATGAAAAGCTACATTTCCATTCCCATCATTGTACCAAATTTGTACCAACTACCAAAAATTTCTCAGTCTATTGAATATATTATGCCAGGCTCCCAGATGACTGGTTTGGGGCAGGAGAAAACAAAATTCTGTTCAAGGAATTTAAATTTCTTTGCAGGCATCTTGGGACTTAGGTTTCCAGATCAATAACAAAATTTACCAGTTCATATCCTGGGACATGGCTGAATCGCACTAGCATAATTCTGGAGTTAAAACTCAGCTTCCTACACTCAGATATGGTATGATTTCAGAAGAAGGAATAAGTAGAGAAAGTGCAGGATTGTACAAAAGAATGATTACAACTCAGGAAAGTAACAGAAGCGTCTTAAAATGACAGAAATGTGTACTGGAGTCTCAAAATCTAAAGCATCACCTGACAAGGAGAGCTGGGATATCAGCTGCCAGGGGCTTCAGTGGGAGACATCAGTCCTTCCAAAAACCTCTGGGTGTTAGTGGAGTATTCCCATCTCATCAGAAAGTCTTCTGAGGAGGTTTGGAAGGGACAAAGCTGCTGTGGGAGGAGATGGATTTTGGGGCTGAGCAGGAAATCGAGCAACAGGAGCGTGAACTGAGACTTTCCAGTGCACAAATGAAAATCAGGAACTGCAGCAAGTGGCTCTCAAGAAAGCAGATTAAGAAAAGCCACAGCCCTCAGCCAACCTCTGTGGGCAGAGCCCAATAAATTCTCTCGTGATCCATGGGGAGTTGTGAAAGTTGTGTTATTATTGGGAAAAGTGTAACTGTAATTTCCTCAAAGGGCTCTGTCTGGTCTCTGGGCTTACCCTGGCTAGCCAAGGGGATTATTTAACCACTCAAAACAGTCCTCATTCATAGAATTAATTCCTGATTTTTAAGAGGGTCAGGTACTTGAGCAGGGAAGGTTATCTCTGGGGTGGGAAGTAACAAGCCGGGATCACTTAACCAGGCTTCAGAGACTCCTACACAGCAAAGATATCAGCACACAAAACCACTGTCAAATGCATGCTGAAGGATAATACTCATAACTGGAAATATTTACTGATAAGGACTGAGGAACCTTGATTTTTCAGATTCTAAAGTGAATCTTTTCGGACAGTTTTTGCTCAATATGCCACCTTTTACTCTGATTTTCAGGAAGACAAACTATAAACAAAGTTTCTGAAGAACGCTCAGAATTCAACGAGTCACTGAAAGGAATCTTTTTAAGAATAATTTAAAAAAAAAAGGCATGAAACTAAAACTGAGAATTTGGACTGCAATTATCCTCTTGAAACTCAATTCCACTGGCATCCCACCTCAAAGACCAGCAAATCACAACACGATTCTGTGATTGAAACCCTCTGCCGTCAATCCACATAACTGCCTTATACTTCACTTGGACCTGCTCATCTTGTCAAGCAAAGAAAAATCTCATAATCACTTTTAGCACCCCAGAGCCCTTCCAACTCTCAAAGTAATATTCCAAACAGCTCAAGTAGAGCACAGTAACAGAGAACTCAGCAGCCAACCCCCTGAAATGCTATGAAAGAGCAGAATTTTGGATGATAGAGGCCATAAATTTATAAAATCCTTTTGAGACCATCCATACCACAACATGAAACTCAAATGACTACTTCTCCCACCTGTTTCTTACAGGTTTGGTTTTTTCCTCCAGGAAGAGCTGGGAAGAAACAAAATGACAGGCAGCTACCTCACACTTTAAATATGTATGTAAAAAAAAATAGTGTGTACCTCTTTAGTCTACACAACATCCTAGAGTATGGGCTGGAAGCAAATACAAACAGCTCTCAAATCCTGCTCCACCTGTGTGCATAAAGGAGTACAAAGGTGTCCTTGGAGTGGAGATACAATTGATTTCCTACTAACCAACCCCTAGAACAGCAGCAGCAGGAGGAAACCATAGCCTATAATTATGCTGTGCAAGCCATAGATTTCCATTGTTTAAGGGAAAACCTTCTGGGTAATAAATGCTAGCTGATGGGAATCTGATATGCCTATTATTAAATATACGTATTTCTAATACCTCATAATAATTACTCATATAATTTTAATACAGTCTGTAAATTAAATTGGCATCAAATACATGCAAAGAACAACTTGCCCACAGGTTTGGGAGAACCTGCACCTGGGAAAACTGCAAAGTATCTGCTTTTGATGCTTCTGATACTTATTAAATCAGCCTATACTGCATTTTTTAAATTGATGTTCAGAAGCATTATTATGACAATAGCCCTAAAGGCACCTGTTAGTTGAAGTGTAAGGGCAGAGCAAAAGGTTGAGTTCAAAGTGCGAGAGAGCTGTTCACCTTGAGTATAAATACTCAAAATCATATAAAATCAGTTTGCTGGGACAGGGCATTGCTTGCTCCTGATGATGTTCAGGAATCCATAAAGCATATCTTAGAGGAGGAGATGGAGCACAAAAGAGAAAGAACTGAAACTGCAGGATGGAAAGGAAGCAGCACTGTTATCTTCCACATCTGGAATCCAGCAATGGGAGCCTCAGGAACAGAGTAGGAATTCATGAATCTAGATCAGTATTTCAGCATAACAACAAGCTACATCATCTGGCTAAAGAATGCCTCATTTAGGGAAAGCTTAAATATCTGCTGCCAACAATGATTTCTGCACATATCTTGTAAAGCCCCTTCAAGCTTTCATCTGAAAGGAAGTTTAGTACCAAAAACTTTAGATATTTTTCTAGAAAATAAGCTAGCAACTCTCAAGCAGAAGGAGAAAAAGGCTTGGGAGTTGGGGTTTTGTTAAGGGATTTTTTTCTTTGCTTTCCTTTTTCTTTTAAAACTAAAGCCACAAAGCAGTGTCAAACTGTGTCCAGATGATGAATACTCTGGCCTTCATGTCTTACTTGGGTTCCTCTGTAGCTCAGCCCTTCCAACTCCACATGCTGCAGGGAGAAATGGATTTTCCAGGTCCATTTCTCTGGACAGTGACTTATGTGAGCTTTGCACACGAAGGGAACTCGCTGATGTTGATGTCCTTCCCAAGGCCTCTGCCATGTGGAATGCCAAGTCTATTGTGCATTGGAGTCTGGTAGCATGGGGCTGCACACTGGAGTGTAAATCAAGTGCAGAATGGGGTGGAAATAGTGCAAAAGGATTCACCACTCAAAATTTTACAAAACGTTTGCAACTGAGGAAGCGAATTCAAAGACAGCAGAAAAGGGGGGAAAGAGCAAAATGGAGACCAAAAATCACAAGAAGTGAGAGAAAGGAGAAAAAAAGTTGCAAAACTCCATTTCTTGACAACATGCAATTAATAAGATGTAAAAACATTTCTGAATATTAAGTTGCCTATTTGCAAGCATCCTAGTCTCCTGGAAATCTGCATTTCATTCTTACTAAGATACAGTAAATCTGGCTCAGAGATTTACACAAAGTCTGGAAAAGGAGGTGAAGGAGACACAGTGGGGAAATGAAAGCTGAACATTCCTGTGGTCCTCATAGGAAGTTAGAGCATTTTCCCACTGAGTAACACTGAAAGAGTGGGTTACCTTTATCCAAATAATTCAGCATGTGCTTAGTCCTTTAACATAGGTGCTGTTTCAATGCCATTTGGTAATTACACATCACCTCTATTCACAGAGCCAAACTCTAGATTACACCCTGAATCGAGACTCTTGCAAGCAAATGAATTTGAATCACATTCTCTGAACCAATTCCCACCACTAACTTTTCTCTTAGCAAAATCAAAGACGAGGACTCAGTTCAAATAGCTGGAGGGCAATGTTTCAACTCACTTTTATAGTCCAAATTAAAAGCATGCCTCATGTTTTTATGACACAATGCTAAATTTAAGTCTGTCCACAATTAAACGAGAATGACACTAATATTACACAGCCATGGTATCTCTCCCAGGAATTACTGTTTACATATTAAATTAGTCACCTGAACTTTTTAAAAGAAAAGTCCTTTGCATTATTCCACACCTGAGCTATGAAATGAACCATACCAAACCTTGCAGGTACTCCTTCAGCAATAACATAATTCTATTTTTACACATGCGTGCAAAAGACTCCCTAGTCCAGTTTATACTGAAGCTTTACCTACATAATCACGTCAACCACTAATGCAAACGTGTCCTGACTGGAGACAAGCCCTCATTAGATTATGTTGCATTATAACAAATTCCTCACAGGTCCTAATGAAACACTTGCCATCTAGCAAAGTAAGGAGATTAAGGAAACAGCGCTGTAGCATGACACCATGTGGTAAAATGCCATGGGGAAGGGTTTAATTGCAGGAGCTTGCACTAAACGCCGAGCTCCGAGCGAGCTGACCGGAATCCGAAGTGATAGGAGAAATGGAGCACTCTGAACTATTTCTGGACTGTACACCTAATTCCTTGTGGATGCAAGCTAATGAAGTCCAAAATGCACACAACAAAGCAGGAAACTTGACGGTCTGCCTGCGTACGTGCGCTTGTAATTTTTTTAACCCATGTAAAATTCACATCCCAAGGCTGCATATAGTGTAAGGCAGGTCATGGGCATGTATTTTCACAGCTGTTACCCTTCAGATCTCCTGTTTGCATATGCAAATGCTGAAAGGCTGATGTGCTGAAAATCTGCACCCAAATAAACAAACACTGGCTGAGCCCTGCTCGTCAGGCATCGTGTTTGGATGTGGAAGTTCTCACCACCATGGGGCACACGCCCTGGCTCATGGCAGGGGATGTGCTTTGTCTCCTGGCAGAGAACAGACCAATGATGCCTTCCCATCCTGCTCCTCATGCACAGGAGGTTTGTGCTGCTATATTGAAGCTTTGATGTGGAGTTTTCCTACACAGCCTAGATAACTCGGTCCCACCTCCCAAAGTGATGCAGATGCCAAGAGGACTTCCAATCCTATGAGCTCCAATCACTGCGTACTTTGAAATATTTGAACACTTTTTGTCAGAAAAGAAGAGCCTTCTCGTTTTCAAGTCATCTGATGACTTGAAAACTTGAGAGTTTATTGATTTCACCAACAAACTTCCTCCTAGCTCAGCAAAACATCAGAGCATCTGCAATTTTATGAAACCTTACAGAACATGTTTCCCAAATGATGGCTCAGCTACTGTAGGTGCTGCACACCAGCAGCCAGGCTCTGAGTTTGTTTTCCCTGAAATGTAGAGCCAGACTTCCAGACAGACTTGGCCCTTGATATGTACAAATACCAGACAGCAGTAAAGGAAACTGCTCTTTGTGAAATGAAGTAAGACAGCTTGAGAGGGATGTTTTAAAAAAATAAATAAAAGACTGAAGGTCTGAAGAAGCACTGTGGTTTTGGAGGCTGTTATCTTCTTAACTTTGGATAATGACAAGTTGGAAAACCTGCCTCACCTGCCTGTCCTGCTGACAGCCCCCCACAGCATCTCCAGCTGGGGTGAGCCAAAGAGTTTTCAAGCACTGGCTGTAGTAAAACATCTCAGCAGGATCTGTGGAAGTGTCCCCAAAAGACGTGGACAGACCACCCAGGCATGCCCTGCTGAGCTAAATTTGCAATGCCTGGGCCCCTCCAACTGCTCTTCCAATTGCCCCAGACACAGCCAAGTTACCGGCGAGGGGCAAGGTTCAGGTTGAGCTCTGCTTATTTCTAAGCAGACCCTGGGAAAATAAAACATGCTGTAAACTAAACAATGAGCCTTCCAAGAAAAATGGTACGGGCAGGACAGATATTACAGTGCAGCTTCTGATCTGCCCGTGAAGTGGGGCTGCAGCTGCAAGTCACTCCACTGAAGTGAAAATAGATTAACTGCATACATAAACTGCCTGATCCTTCTGTAAAACTGAGCAGGGGATTTGTGGGATCTGTAATCCTGGTATTCAGGTCTTCCCTTGTGCTCAGCAGAGATGTCTGAATCTGTTTCAGGCATGTCACACAGCTATTTTCAGCTGACTCCTCCAATAGTGGAGATTTTAAAAAATGTCTTTACAGCAATATTCAGTTACTCTAGACAGTAACAATTAACAAGAGCTTTAGGGAGATGCCTACACATATCATTCCCCTTGGAGGGGAATATTTACAATGCAGTATATACAGGGTTACATCCAATGTGGAGATTGTACTGGTGTGACATTACTATTTTCTGAAAGTGTCCCTTTTTCCTTTCAATTTGCAAGTCTCTGTCCATAAATTAAAACTGTCAATACTACAGAAAAAATTACATATTTTATAGCCATCACCGTTTTGATGTTGAAAATATAGATCACTCTATATAGGATGTCATGTCAGCAATATACATGGTGTTTGTGTGTGTAGACAGATAAACCGAAACACGGAAACATTTTTTAAAAAAGCCACCAAAATAATGTTCTTGTCCTAGAAACTGGAAGAGGATTTTGCAAATATTTCACTAACACTAACCAACCAGTCTTCACATACATGCAAGAGGATAAAAAGCCAACATCACAAAACTTCAGAGGGTAAATAAAGGTGCTTCAGGAACTTGAAGCTGGCAGCTCAAGCTCTGGAATCCCAAGAGGATCTCCAGTTCATCCTGCAAGGAAGGCAGCAAACACTAAGGGAGGCTCCACATAATATCACGTCCTTCAAGTTGGATGAAATTCTAAAATATACATTCTTATAGCCATAGATATTGTCACCGAAGCAGAGAACAGCATTAAAATAAACAGCATTCTTAAGAGAACTACCTCATCAGAATGGTTACCTAAGTCTTGCTACTATCAAGTTCTGTTACATATAATTAACCCGAAAGCATAAAAGGAATCCAATTAAAACCCACAACATTTAAGTCATGTTAAACATATCTGCAATTTTTACTGAAACTCTACTTTAATCATTCAAATTCTCTCTGGGGGTCTTCCAGAGAAAGTGAAACTGTCCACACAATAAAAATAGTTTTGTAATAAAAACCTATTTTCTTGAAGCACAATGTTTATAAAGCACACTATTAACTCCTGGAATATTACAACCTAGCCTGTTGCTATTGCATTAAAATGCAATTCATTAATATGTAGGAAATGAAGTTTATATTGCTAAGTGATTATCTGGTGGCTTAAATGCAAAATCCGCATTTGGGTCAGATTTTAATATTGCTTATTGATTTCAAAAACTGTGCAGTTGTAAGACCAAAAACTATCTCTAGATTTTTCTTACACAGTNGTATTGATTTCAAAAACTGTGTAGTTGTAAGACCAAAAACTATATTTGCAACTGACAATCTCTAGATTTTTCTTACACAGTTACCTTTCAGTAATATTATGCTCCAGTTCCTAAAGCAGTAGATAAAAATGTGCATGAGAAGCTTCAGATCTGAAGAAATAAGGAATAATTACATTATCATAAGGAAGTGACAGTTTTGAAAGCATCTTTGTCAAGTTATTTTGGTAAGTGTCACTTCCAGCTCACCGTCAAGAGAGGGAGCATAAATGCCAACGAGGGAGAACGAGGCAATGCAAAATTTTTAAATATATCATAGGAGATCTTAGACCTCCTGCCTGTTTGCTAAAAATCTGTACCTCAGGGAGCTCAGTATTGGTCTATAATCTAACATCAATATTGTTTTGGCAAGCAATTAGGAATCCATTCAGGAAATTAAACAGAGTTGAGTTAAAATTTAGCTGTCACTTTGCATGTTGAAGCACGAGCCTAACACTTCCAGGAGACAGAGATACCTAAATTATCAGCATGTGATTTGACTGAGGTATAAATCTGCCATTCTCTTGGGTGTTCCACAAGTATACAAAAGAACTTCTTTAAGCAAATTGCCTTTGCTTCACCATCAAACTGTCAGCTTTAGTCATTTCATTACAAAGAACAACAATTTTCTGATTCTAAAAAAGAACTGAAGAAAAGCATGTTTTAGGAATCCAGAATACTGTCCATGCCACAGTCCTTTGTTTAAAGGAACATCAAATAAATAAATAAATGAATAAATAAACAAACTAATAAAAACCATAATAATCACAGTATTTATTTTTATGTCCTCTAGCAGCCAGGTCACAGAAAGATCAAAACAAAATCGTATTTTCTCTCTGTTCTCAGTTAATGTTGACAGGGTTAGGTAAATGATTGGTACTGAAACTTGCACTAAATTACTCTGTGAGTACTTTGAATGCAGCAGCAGGAAATAAAGATACACAGCAACCAAGCAGATCTGCCAGCACCTTCCTGGGTCAATTACCATCATGGAGAAAAAAAACAAATCATTGCTTTGACCTAACCAATCTATTTGTTATTTATTGTAACTCATGGAATATTTCTTTCTCCCCCTCCTCCATGATGCTGCTGGTACACTCAAACTGGGCACTTTGTTATGAAAAGGGACTCGTTTGCTTTTCTCCACCTCGGCCTGCCACGAGAGTTATTTGATGTGCTGTGGATGTCGAAGCAAATACAGCCCCTTCTCTCTGTCCTGGAAAATGTATGTGCCAGAAAAAACAGCAAGATGGGGGATTCCACACATCCTGCAGCCTCCCCATAGGGCACAGCCAAAATCCCTCAATCACAGTCTGATGGACGGGTTCCCAGCTGAAGCACCCCAGTAAGGAAAGTAACGACTTGTAATTCCCTGTGACAATTCAAATGGTTGGGGGAAAAAAAACAAACCCAAAATTGAAGTATCTTAATTGCAAACTACTTTATTACTTAATTGCATGCATTTCCTCATTCTCTGTATTTGCTCAGAAAGCAAAACGAAACAAAAAAACTAGGAAAACCAAATTTAAAAAAGCCAGCAGCTTCCCATCTGGAAGCCCAGCCCAGCCTCTCTCAGATCTGTAACTGGGGCAAGGAAGCATCACACAGTCCAAAGGAAAAGTCAGTACAACTCCAGAGACAATCAAATCCTGTACAAAATACTAATGAGCTTTTCAAAATCTTTTGGGGCCTACTGAAACCAGAAATCATTTCAGATTATGAATAATTTGTGTTATTTTTTTCTCCTTACTGGGAAGATTCAGAAAGTCAAATACAGGAAAATTATAAATAAAACTCCATGTGAAAGCACTGGTACTATATAGTACAGCAAAACTACAGGCAGGAATAAAAGGCAAAGACATGAAAACATATACAGCAGAAAAAAATATATGTTTAACCACTCTTTGGCTAAAATGAAACCTCTTCTTTTCTAAGGGTGATACTGATGCCACAAGTCCATCTGCTGCCTGAAGGAGTTGCATGTCAAAGCAAAATTTAAAAAAAAAAAACCACCCAACTCTGTGGGTGACACTGGTACATGCTTTGCCTTGAAAATTCCTGGGCTAAACCAAAACCAGCACTTGTGCATTCAGATGTCTTTCAGCCCAGTTTCATTTTTTTAAACTATTTTTTGGTTGATCATTTGAACAATGTATATGAACAGTGTATGCATCTACATTTATGTATCAGAAATGGCAAAGTATTAAAATATTTTCCCAGTTTTAGTAAGCCTGCAGTAACTACAGTAAATAAAATCTTATTACTTGTGAAATATAAGGTCAACAGCTCTGGTGTTAAACAGTTGCTTTCCATTTTCAGGCAAGTTTAATGAAAGTGAACATGTCAGTTCCTAAAATATAAATGGCCACCAAGAGACTACATCCACACAAAATATGCAGAGTTTCACACAGGACAGATTTTGCTTTTAAACAGAGCTCTGCTGAGTTGGCTTCTACCATACACAACTTCTTGGATATGTTTAAACCAAACCAGCTGGCCCCATCTTGATTAATTATCATCTATACTACAGAACAATTAGAGATGAAACTTTCCCCTAGGTTGGCATCTTCATGTTTTTATGCACGCACACCTTCTATGTTCAGAAAGTCAAGTTGCTGAAACACTCTCCATCACTGCTGGCAGCACTCACTGACATGGTTTGTCTTTGCTTCTTCATCCAGCCTAACCTCTGAGGCCTACTACTTCATTCTTTTTGCATATAACGTTTGCTAAACTGTTTTGCAAAATTTCCTGATGCTATGTTTATTTTTTTAAAAAAAATGCTAATTTATACAATTACTACTGCTCAGCAGTCAATTTCTCAATAACAAGGTGCTTCCTTGCAACTGGAGCAGTTTATTCACCTGGCCCAAAGATCACTGGAGGTCCCAGTTTCCAACACCTGACCCTCAGTAGCAAAATCATTCCCAACGAATTTCCTGCACGCACGGGACCTGAAAATGCCCTGCCAACACCTGAGCTGCAGCAGTCCCACTCCAAAGGCAGAGCTGGGAGGCAAAGGTCTCAAGTCACAGTGTTGGACAGGGAAGGGTTTGCAATGGATGAGACCCCAATCCTACATCAATTCCTACAGTGCACACGTGGGCTCTCCTGTGATCCTGGCTCCCTAGAATAAACAAGGCCCAGGATATTTCCTCCCATCTACCTGCCTCTCCTTCCTTCTCTGTGGAAATTGTCTTCAAATGCATTTAGAAGCCATTAGTCAGCCTCAAACAGACCTGGAAGAGCAGTGGGAAACGGCAGGCAATTAATTTCCCTTGAATTTGGGAAGTCACCGGGTGGGCAGAGGGGAGGCCCCTCTATTGTCACCCACACCAGAGTGAGCTGATCCCACAGTGCTGACCCTGCTGGGCAGATCCCACAGGGTCCCACAGCTGCTCCTGCCTTTCAAGTAGGGCTTCAGCAACCAACCACAGAAATTTTGAGAAAACCCAGGCTTTTTTTTTTTTTTTT